>AYEL01073906.1:0-54774 GCA_000484575.1 Olivierus martensii
ATATCAAAATTAATAAACAAATATTTTATATTTGATTGAATTGAATTGGTTTTTAATAAACTAATGGTAACAAATATAATTAATATTTGTACTAATACTTAATTACTAATTAATATTTTGATGTATAATTATATAAAGTTTTAATATAGTTAAATTGTAACAAATATAATTAATATTTGTACTAATACTTAATTACTAATTAATATTTTGATGTATAATTATATAAAGCTTTAATATAGTTAAATTAATCTTATTATTTCATAAAAAATTTATAATTATGTTATAGTATATAAATTTAATTTCTATTTATTAATGGAGAGAATATGCCACAGATATCAAATTGCATTAATAATTGTTTCTGGTATCTACTTGAAACAAAAATACTTGATAAATTTCGATACAAACTCGATAAAATAGACAACATAATATTAATTATATTTATACCCTAATAAATTTATCTTAAACTTACTTAATCCCGTGCTAATATCAGTCAATAGACGGTAGAGTTATTATCTTGTCTTTGTGAATAAAAATAAATTATTTGAAAGAAATTACATTCCTGTAAAACAATAAATTTGCTGTTCTGTTATCACTTCGGTTGTTACAATCAACTGCAGCACAACTTTTCTGTCTAAAAATATGTCTTAAAAATCCTTCTATCTACATAGGATAACATTAGCACCGACAGTTTTGGGTATACCAATATGGCGGATAAGCTCCGCCACCCGGCTTCAATTTTGTTGCCTGGATTAAACAGACACGCCATCTCCATCTATCTCTTACCTCTATGGTAAGAGATAGATACCATGGATATCTATCTCTTACCATGATAATGGGGGTGGGCTCGGCTTCCCCGTCCGGTGAAGCCGACGGGGATAGCCGAGCCCATCCCCAAACCCCGAAAAACCTTTTCAGGAAATGCCGAACTCGGGACGCAAACCTGGGTTCTCTTGCGTGGCAAGCCAACACGTTACTACTCGGTCATCCGGCCGCAATTCAATGTTATTATGCGTTATCTTTATCTATCGGGGCGTTCCACGATGTCATTGTTTGTTTAACGTCATTTTTCACTCAGTAATAGTACTAAGTTGTCGGCCGGATTGGCCGCGTGGAAAAGCTTCGGTTTTCCACTCTGGAGGATCCGGGTTCGAATCTCGGGTCCCATCCCTTGAAAATATTTATCATGGGGTCCGGGCCCGGCCCGTCGATCCCCATCCTCCACAATCCGGTTGACCCCTCCGCAGGGATGGGCAGTCTGTGAAAGGGCTTGTTTTTTTTTGTTAACAGATGACGCCACTTTCCATTCAGGGAGAATACGCCCTTCCACAGGCTGCCCACCCCTGCGGAAGGGTCAGCCGGATTGTGGAGGACGGGGATCGACGGACCGGGCCCGGACCCCATGATAAATATTTTCAAGGGGTGGGACCCGAGACTCGAACCCGGGTCCTCCAGAGTGGAAATCCGAAGCGTTTCCACGCGGCCAATCCGGCCGCTGAAAGGGCTTGTTTCACCCCGCCACATAGTATTCTTCTAGAATGGAGTGTGGCGTCATCTGTTGACAAAAAATAGTATTAAGTAGTAGGTAGAATACTATTCACCTACAACTATTCACCTTCCACAGATTTCCCACTCCTGTGGAGGAGTCAGCCGGATTGTAGAGGACGGAGATTGACGGGCGAACAGGGACCCACTGATAAACATTTTCAAGGAGTGTAACCCCAAGACTCGAACCCGGTCCTCCAGAATGGAAAGCCGAAGCATTTCCATGCGACCAATTCGGCCGACTGCCAATGGACCTTAACAGTCGGCCGGATTGGCCGCGTGGAAACGCTTCGGATTTCCACTCTGGAGGACCCGGGTTCGAATCCCGGGTCCCACCCCTTGAAAATATTTATCATGGGGTCCGGGCCCGGTCCGTCGATCCCCGTCCTCCACAATCCGGCTGACCCCTCCGCAGGGGTGGGCAGCCTGTGGAAGGGCTTGTTTCGCCCCGCCACATAGTATTCTACCTGAATGGAGTGTGGTGTCATCTGTTGACCAAAAAAAAATAATGGACCTTAACACGGCCGGATTGGCCGCGTGGAAACGCTTCGCTCTTCCACTCTGGAGGACCGGATCTCAGGTCCCACACCTTGAAAATATTTATCATGGAGCCTGGGCCCGGCCCGTCGATCCCCGTCTTTCACAATCCGGCTGAGCCCTCCGCAGTGTGGGAAGCCTGTGGAAGGGCTTGTTTCGCCCCGACACTTAGTACTCTTACTGAGTGGAAAGTAACGACATCTGTTGACCAAAAAAAAAAAAACAATGGACTTTAACAGTCTATTTGAGCGGCCAGATGGCCGAGTGGTAACGCTGTCGGCGGGCCACGCAGAAGGACCCGGGTCTGGTAACTCCTGAAAAGATTTTCGGGGTGCTGGGCCCGGCCCGGTGATCCCCGTCCTTCACCATTCGGCTCCCTACACGGGTGTGGGAGCAGCCCGTGGTTGGAATTGGCCCCGCCCCTTAGTAATCTCCCTGCTTGGAAAGGGGCGTAAAAAATATATAAAATAAAGTTTATTTGATTATATTGTTTTAAAAACAATAATCAGAATAAAATATTTTAATCTTTACTTTATAAATGTTAAGTTAATTATAATTAAAAAAATCTAAAGTTAGTTATAATTTGAAAGTTTAATTTAATGTTTTGATGGTTTTACTGTATTTTTATTATACGTTTCGCTAGTCTTTATCAAATATTTTAGTCTTAAAAAGGACAATTCGTTTAATTTTTGAAAAGAACTGTTAAAATAGTCCTTAGAATGACTACTATGGCACGGTCAAGCCAAGGAAAGTGCATTCCCAACAGGTGCTAACAATTTAACTGGCATGTTTACTATTTTCAAATCATTGTCTGCTGTTTTGCTTCCTTCGGTTATAATTTTTTTTTTAAATGTCGATGCAACAACACTAATATTGAATCAATATTCATTGAAAGTGTCACTTTGCATAGATTTCTGCCTTCCAAAGTACTTGTATACGTTTGAAATAATATCTCTAGCTTGACTCAGGGCCCGCTCTAGGGGCCAGCAAGCTGGACATTTGTCCGGGGCGGCATTTTGGTTATGATGGTGACAAAATATTTATAAGTTAAATATTTAATTAATCGAAATTTATTTTTGTCGATTTTTTCTTTGGCTAAAATTACCATGCAAGAAAACAACCATAAAAGAGCGGTGTGTTTAATTAAATAACAAAAAAGGCTAGCTATGTAAGTCGCGCAACGCATTGAACAGAACGCAGGGCGCTGTGTGAACTTGTTTGAAACAGGAATGGGAAGGAATATCATGTATCGATTTATTTATTACCTCTAATTATAAAAGGGCGATTTCGTTACACAATTGCATTATTCTCGATAATACGTCGGTGATGATAACCATTTGATTTTTATTTAAAATAAAAGATAAGGCGGAGTGGGGCAAGTGCAAAGCGGTTTTTGCAAAGTTGGATTTTAAACACAAGTATTTTAACCTATCATATAAATATTTAACAGGGTCGTTAACAATAGCATTGCGCAGCTATTACCGTTTAATTCATCCTTGAAAATTTTAAATTTGCGACATAATCGCACAAAATGTCAATTATTCTGCACTTAACCCGAAACGGGGTAAAAGTGTACGTGCAAGTTTAAAAAGCTTCGAAGTTTATTTTCGCACGCTGCTTGGCAAGAGCAGAATTATGAACAAATCTACTATAAAATGCTTTTTAGATTGTTTCGTGAAAGTTCAATCTTCTTCAATGGCGACCAATTTATACAAATGTGCAGCGTGCTCCAATACATCAATACAGGGCGCGCCCTAGGGGCCGGCAATCCGGATATTTGTCCGGGGCGGCATTTTGGTTGTGAAGGTGACAAAATATTTATAAATTAAATACTTAATTAATCGAAATTTATATTTGTCGATTTTTTCTTTGGCTAAAATTACCATGCAATTTACATTTCGTAATTACTGTTTTTGCTTAAAAGCTAAAAAATATTTGCAATCCTTAATTCTGAAGAAAACAACCATAAAAGAGCGGCATGTTTAATTAAATAACAAAAAAGGTTAGGTATCTAAGTCGCGCAATGCATTGAACAGCACGCAGGGGCGCTGCTTGAACTTGTTTCAAACAAGAATGGGAAGGAATATCATGCATCGACTTGTTTATTATCTCTAATTATAAAAGGGCGATTTCGTTACACAATTGCATTTTTCTTGCTAATACATCAGTGGTGATAACCATTTGATTTTTTTAAATAAAAGATAAGGCGGAGTGGGGCAAGTGCAGAGTATACGCAAGTATTTTAACCTATCGAATAAATATTTAACAGGGTCGTTAACAATCGCATTGAGCAGCTACTACCGTATAATTCATCCTTGAAAATTTTAAATTTGCTACAAGATCGTACAAAATGTCAGCTACTTTGCACTTAACCCGAAACGAGGTAAGAGTGTACGTGCAAGTTAAAAAAGCTTCGAAGTTTATTTTATTAATGCTAATTGGCAAGAGCAGAATTATGAATAAATCTACTATAAAATGCTTTTACTGCATTAAGATAGGTTGTTATCGTTTTAGAATTATCCTTTGTTAAACAAACAAGGATTGAATATGAAACAAGAAATGAAATGTGAGGGGCAGTATAGTGAAATAAAACATAGATATAAATTGATGTATGTACACAAATTGTTTAATAACAACTTGTGTACTTACATCAATTTATATTTTTGTTTTATTTCACTATATCTCATCTCACATTATTTACTTTAAATCACTTTTTATTTATTTTTTCAAAGTAATAAAGTACACATTTTGTTATTTAATATGACAAAATGTTTTTATCAAATAAAACAAAAATATAAAATGATATAAGTACATAATTGTTTAGTAACAATTTGTGTACTTTATCACTTTATATTTTTGTTCTATTTCAGTATACTTCATCTCACATTATTTATTTTATATCACTTTTTATTTTTATTTTTTCAAAGCACACATTTTGTTATTTAATATGACAAAATGTTTTTATCAAATAAAAAAATGATTTATATGAACATTTTAATTGATATCTTTTCATTTATCAATCATCATCTCGACGACATTCACATTTCGTTCATTTCTTTTGAATAATCGCCTCCTGTTTGTTTTTCTGACAACCATGTTATATGCTAGAAAAAGAAGTTAATAAACAAATTAAATTGTAAAATACGAAAACGTATTATGAGGCTAGAGCAGCCTAATATGCGATTATTCAAGGTGCTGATCCGCACTTGCCCCAGGTAACAATATTTACGGGGCTAGAGCTTACCAGAATTTTTCTCGATAAAATGATATCTTTGCATTTAACAACTGTCATCTCGACAACGTTCACATTTCGTCATTTCTTTTGAATAATCGCCCCCTGTTGATTTTTCTGACGTAGCTGCCAACTTTGTTATATGCTAGAGAAAGAAGTTAATAAACAAATTAAATTGTAGAACACGAAAAAATAAAATTTAACGTATTATGAGGCTAGAGCAGCCTAATACGCGATTATTCCAAGGTGCTGATCAGCACTTGCCCCAGTTAACAATATTTATGGGGCAAGAGCTTACCAGAATTTTCCTCAATAAATTTTGAAATGTCAAAAAATATTGTTTATTTAATATAAACTTTAATCAATATTCTTCATACTTTACCAGCTCCTAATATGAAGTTATCTCAAGAATTATTGCACTTTTAAGATACTGTCAAAGTTGTGTGTGCTGTTCGGACATGACGCTTGTGCTGTTCGGACATGACGCTTTTGTAAAGGTCGATGTAAATAATGGAATCGCATCATTCATCGTGCTCCTAATGTGAAATTATCATAAAAATTATTGCACTTTTAAGATACTGTCAAAGTTGTGTGTGCTGTTCGGACGCGACACTTTTGTAAACGTCGATGTAAATACTAGAATCACATCATTCGTCGTGCGTTATCTATCTCGATAGGTTGATATTAACTTGTAGTAGATTATTACAATATCAAATAGCAAAATTTCGCTTTGTAGTAGATTACTACAGTATCAAATAGCAACATTTCGCTTAAAGAAAAGCCCGATAATGCACTTCCCCCAACTATACCCTTATCCCACTCCGCCTTATATTTTAAAAAAGTATATGTTTAAGGGGCGGCAATTTGTCTTTTTTTCCGGGGCGTCATAAATGCTAGAGCGGGCGCTGCTTGACTGCGTAATGTTTCCCCTCGCTTATGAACAATTGTAAATCCGCCATTACTGCTAAATACTAAAGGACGATGACATCATTCGTTGCATTTATTTAATTTTAAGCTATTAGAGATTTAATTTAATATTTAATAGCATAATCATGAAATGTAAAGTATTAATTTAGCAATTTATAAAAAATGATAAACATTTCAAATTATTAGTGATGGCAAAAAGTAAACTGCTATTGGACGAACGAAACAGAAATCGGTTAGTCTATTGCAGCGTTTCTCAAACTGTGGGTCGCGAAGCGAAATTCTGGGGTCGCAAAAATTAAATTCAAACACTTCAATTTCAGTTTATATGTAATTTCACAAACGCCCAATATTTAACGTATGACAATGATGTGGTTGGTTGGTTGTGTTCATCTTAATAAGTGTGTAAATGACTTATATACTTGTACGTTTTAAATGTATGACAACATATGTATTTTCAGTGTAGTTGGCTGATTGTGTTCTTATGACAACATATGAATTTTCAGTGTAGTTGGCTGATTGTGTTCATCTGAAGTAAATGATTTATATACTTATATGTTTTATTCCATATTTAATACTTTGCCCAATATTTAACGTATGACAACACATGAATTTTCAGTGTAGTTGGTTGATTGTGTTCATCTTAATAAGTGTGTTATAAATTTTCAGTGTAGTTGGTTGATTGTGTTCATCTTAATAAGTGTGTAAATATACTTGTACGTTTTATTTCATATTTAATACCTGGGGTCGCGAAAGTAATTGGCTGATTGTGTTCATCTTAATAAGTGTATAAATGATGTAGTGATTGGTTGATTGTGTTCATCTTAATAAGTGTGTAAATGACTTATATACTTTGTTGTGTTCATCTTAATAAGTGTGTAAATGACTTATATACTTGTACGTTATTGTTCATCTTAATAAGTGTGTAAATGATTTATGTACTTGTATGTTTTTTGATTGTGTTCATTTTAATTAAGTGTGTAAATGATTTATATACCTGTATGTTTTATTTCATATTTAAATATGTGTATAAATGATTTATGTATTTGTATGTTTTATTTCATATTTAATACCTGGGATCGGGAAAAATGTCATAATGAAAAATGGGGTCATGAATGAAAAAAGTTGGCAAAAAATGTCGTAATGAAAAATGGGGTGATGAATGAAAAAAGTTTGAGAGCTAGTAATGAAAAATGGGGTCATGAATGAAAAAAGTTTGAGAAGCGCTCGTAATAAAAAATGGGGTCACGAAAAATCTCATAATGAAAAATGGGGTCGTGAATGAAATGGGGTCATGCATGAAAAAAGTTTGAGAAGCGCTGATCTAGCAGATAGGGTCGCGAAAAATCTCGTAATGAAAAATGGGGTCGTGAAGGAAAAAAGTTTGACACGAAATCTCGTAATGAAAAATGGGGTCGTGAATGAAAAAGGGTTGCGAAAAATCTCGTAATGAAAAATGGGGTCGTGAATGAAAAATTTTGAGAAACGCTGGTCTATTGGATGAATTGATCTTTGCAAATCTATAAGCTCTTTATCATAAAAGGCAGCATATTTCGTTGAAAAGAGTATATTTGTATCATTTTTCTTCGTTAAAACACGAAGAAAAATCATTTTTTTTTTTTAATTCATTGCGTTAAATGCCTCTTAAAAATTTTTTAGTTTTCATTATATTCATTTTACTAGATTATCGATATTATGCTTTTCTTTCTTTGTGATTTTATGCCATTTTTCAACTCTTAGTGCTAATGTAATTTATTATGTTTTTTGGAGTATGCCATCATATTCTTCGTAACTTTGTTGATTAATATCGTAAACTGGTAAAAATATATCATGCAAAAATAACTGTTCGTTGTTTTATTGTTTAATAAAACAACGAACAGTTATTTTTATTAACAGTAAACGGACTTAGATACTTGAGCGCCTACTTGTCTATTGTGTTATAATGAATATTAGTAGTGGACCATCTAAAAATTTACACAGATTTTTTCTAACTTACGACGTCGGAATTTGAATCGAATCCCGTCAAAATCGAATACTACTGTTGTTCAATAGCAGGGATACAGACTTATTAAGACCAAGGGCCGCAGAGATTCACTCTGACTTATAGCAGAGCCACGAAAGTTATATATCATATCAGGTTTATTAATTATATGTTACAAAGAAACGTAATCAAAATTAAACAAAGAATTTTTGATTAGATGCGTGGCATTGTATTGATTTAATAATTTATTTTATGTTAGATTTGAAATTTATAGTAACCAAACGAAAATTTAATTTTTAATTTTCAATAGTTAAGCGACAGTGCTACTAGTGCGCGTGTACAATTTTTTAAATTACCTATTTCACACTCATAAACACAGTAAAAATAAACTGTTTATTATTACAAATACGATTATTATTTTTCCTTATTGTTTAAAAACATTATATCGAACAATTATAAAAATAATTTCACATCAGAAAATTATTACTTGAAAATGCATTGTTCAAAACTACAAATAATATTTCGTTGATTGTGACTTATTAAAATAATCAATGGTTAAACATCGCTGTTCTAAAACAATTATAATTCAAACTGTAGGAACCAGTGTTACGACTGACTAAATTTTTATAAATTTTAGGAGGTCGTCCAAATTAAATAAAACCTTCCGAAATGTTATTTTTCTAAATTTTACTAGATAAAATAATATAGAGCATTTTTATGATTTGTAGTATTTTATAAGCCAAACAGGAAATTCTGAGAAGTAGAGAAAAAGTTATACAATAATAAAAGTTCAATTTTTCGAAAACATAAATGTAATATCATTACTATCCTGCAATGATTAAAACTAGGTTGACACGATCAGAGTACACTCGGTTGGAGACAAACTCGGTCCGAATACACTCGGACCGAGTTTTAAGTTCGTTTACACATTCCAAGCGTACTCTTTCTATAGTCTGATGTGAAATGGCGTACCTCTTTCTGTTACTGATATATTATTGCAGGAGCTAGACAGTCACATTAATAAACAGATTAGACGGAAGAAGACTTTGTCAACTATGCCTTTACCACACTCCGCCTTATATATTTTTAAAAAATATTTTAAGGAGCGGCAATTTGTCTTTTTGTCCAGAGCGTCATAAATGATAGAGCGGGCGCTAATCAATATAATCGTCATTTCTTGTATCATTTACTTCGCTAACAATCAAACTTGTGGATAATTCTGTTAAAACATTTATGAATGCTTCCATGTTAAATCATGTGACCTAACTCATTGAACTAACTATTTATTCAAACGAAACTGTGATGTCAACCAAGAATCCGTGAAGATTTAGTTCAGCCATTCTCAACCTGCGGCCTGCCAAGTTTTACATGCGGCTCGGAACGCACAGTCATGAATTTAACGAAAGCGCTGAATTCTTCTCCCACATGCAAAAAATAAAAATTCTATAAAATTTTTTTTTAATCTGAAAAAATAATCTTCCTAACTTGCTAGGTTCTTCCTGATACACTCATAAAATTTTTTTCACCTAACACCGAATGACACCAACCGGTTGCCGACTGCTGATATAGCATGTTGCAACCCGCTTAATGTAGCAAATAAAATGTGGCTCGGGAAAAAAAGAAAGTTAAGAACCACTGGTTTAGTTAGTGTAGTTTGTGGAATATCGAACCATAGCCTAGGTTAGATCCAACCACAGATTACTAATAATAGTGATCTGTGGATCCAACGATCTACAGATCGATGGTTAGATCATAGACGGCGAATCTATGGCATGCGTGCCCTGAGTAACTCAGGCCTAAAAAAACATGTTTGCCCCTCCCTTGGCTTTTCCCATTCTAGCATATCTGCTGAACAAGGTTTTGGGTTATCAAAATTTGGAGTTAATATATTGTTTAAAATTCAGATCTGTATCCGAGGGGTAGATTTTTATAAAAATTTAGTCAATTTTCGCACTAAACCGTAAAAAGGTCCGCCACTCTGTGTTAGACTTCAGACAGCAGTGTTGAAAATGAGCTCTATTTGAAAATGTACATTAAATAATCTCTTTAGCCGAGTGTAATTGGAAATGAAATAAAAATTCAGCATTACAGTAGAAAAGTTTCTTTTAACTGTTTTATTGTATCTCGAATTACACTTGATTAGAGAAACTGTTTTAATGCTCACTTTCAAATAGAGCTATCCTCAACTCAGTACTTTAATTAATTTTATATTTAAATGTAAACGTTTTTCAATATAACTTTTTCTGTGCTTCATACCTCAGATTTTGAGAAGCCCGCATAGCCTTTTTAAAATTCATCCTTCATTTGATGGCTAACCTAATTACGAATATGGACTATCCATGTTTGGCATTACAATATTCGCTACTTAGTAATCCAATAAAAACATTAATTTTGTTGAACTCCTTCCCCTTCCCTCTCTCTTTTCTGTAGTGGTGTATAAACTTATTTCCCGAACACGATGCTCGCGAAATGTAAATTCGGATATGAGGCGGGCAAGCCCGCCGAGCGTTCAAGATCCCTTATCGTAGGCTTTTAGTGACAGTGGAGATTCAGTGGCTTACAATGATAGATGTAGGCATTGCCAAATCAATCCCGATTCCGTATAGACTCACAAGTGAGTCTCCAGTGACGGACTTCGGAACTATCAACGTGAGATGATCTCTTTAGACGCCTTATTTACGATATGCGGGTTCAAACAGTGGTAAATTCTAGCCATTGATGATTCCAGTCTGGTTGTTTCTACCGTGGTAAAATGTAAATTTAATTTTACGGTTTTCGTATAATGAAATTTTTTCTGTAAAAAAATCTATTTTCGTAATTTTTATTATATAATTTTTTTATTAAATAACTTTAATATAATCTGCTATATTTTTATAAAAATTTTTAGAATTTTTATAATTATGCAATTTTCTTCTGATTGGTGGCGTGAATATTTACAGAAGTTATCAGTATGTCGGAATTTATATGATTTTGGGTTTGTTTATGTTGTTTGAAGTTAAGTGGTATAGACTTAAACTGAAAGTATTGTTTCAGTCTTATATCATATATTTAAAGTTTCACATACTTTCTTAAAGTTTTAAATATAAACCTTGGATTGAAAGTTTTTATTGAATACAAAATATCTATTTATGATGGCTCTCTCCAATTTAAATGTTTTTTAGAAATTTGGAAGATTATACTGGATTTATTTATAATTAGGTAATTTATCATTTGTTTTTAATGTATATAAATCTTATGTAGAAATATTTAATCAGTTTGTGATAACATTAATTACTGATAAGCTAATCAAAAATATTAAGACGAATCGAATTATTGCTATGATTTTTACCTTGTTTTAACATTAATATGATGATACCCTCGTAATTCATTTGTTGCTTGAATAATAATGTAATAAAAACAAAATCGAAATGTCTCATTTATAAGATTCCAAAATCAAATATACTACATTAAGTCCGACATTCATGTATTGTAATATCTGTCGAACAGTGGAATTTTATTTATCATGTTGCATACAAATTAAAATTATATTGATGCCTATTTATCTATAATTTTTCTTGCATAATTTGTTGTGACAATTGCATAATAAAAACTTCTGTGAATAAAACCAAGCTAAGTGTAAAAATTACCATATGCAATATTATCATTGAAATATTTTATTAAACAGACCTAATTAAGAAAAAAGAATATTTAAAATTTTGGTAAATTTTGTTCAATATTAATATGAGCTTATTGGCACAGTTGCCTTTCACTGTTAGGTGTTTATAAATTGTACATTATTATATTTATTTAGCTCATGATAAAATTAATTACTGATATCTAATTCTAAAAATATTAAAATAATTTGAAATATTAAGTTTAAAGATAAATTAATCTTATCAGAAAAATAATGAAACACATTTCAATTGTTGGTTGAATAATTCAAGAAATAATAAGCAAAATATATTCATTATAGGAAAAACTGTAGATTTTCTGCTTGTGTTTTGCTAATGCTGTAATTAAATTGCCTGAAGCAATATTGTTTGCATATTCTTTTAATCTTTAATATAAAGCCCTAGAGTTTTTTCCAATATATTTTCTCTACAATTCATATTCTTGTTAAAAGTTAGGATTCTATATATTCCTGAATATAAATGTTGGATTTAGGAGATCTGTCTGTTTTTAAGTGCTGAAAGATTGTAGGCTGTCACTGTAGGTAATATTTAGCTTTTTTTTTTTTTAACAACTTGGGATATATTTGGACTGGACTTTTTTTTTTTTTTTTTTTTTTTTTTTTTTTTTTTTTTTTTAACAACTTGGGATATATTTGGACTGGACAGCTGGATGTAACTGCATATTACTTGTTAATATAAATTACTTACACAGTTTTAACTTAAAAGATTATGTGGTGGTGATGATGATAAAGAATGTTGGTTTACATCATAAAAAATCTGGATTTCTTACTTTTTTTATTTTGTTTGTTGATTTTAAATATCATATTATATATAGATATCAAATTACATATTATAATATCATATTATTGATATGATATTGTTCTGTGCAATATTTTGTATTTTTCAATCCTGGAATGATATGATACTATAATATTGTAAACGTGCAAGTTAATCAGTCACTATCTTTCATCTAACTCCAGGAACTATTGATTCAGAATTTTATTGAAAAATTTTTTCCCAATTTATACAAAATGTGGTTTATATAAAAGCTTTGAGTCCAATTATTATGTTACTCAGTATATACTGGCATTTTTTATACATTATTATGCCAATACTGGCATAAAAAATGAAGGACAATAGCAAAAACACTATGAATTGGTAGATAATACTGTGGCTGTCCACTGTGATTTGATGATGATGATGTCTGTCCATGTGTGAATAACTAGATTTGTTTGCTTTATTGTGAATTTATAACAGCAAATTTTTAGGAAATTGTTTAACAGAAGTTGAAATAATCCAAATTGGATACACACTGCACACTACTATGTACACACTTATTTGATGCTTATTCTTCAGGAAGTTACAATCACTTGATGCCTAGAATCACCATTGCAGAAACTTACAACTAATATTCACTTCAAAGTTAACAGAATTTTATGTATGTCGTTTCACATTTATTCTGTGATGAATCATCTATTGTTTTGATATCATAGAATGCATTTTATCGCATGCTTTAAACAGATGAATCATGGTTGTTTCTCTTATAAGACAGTTCATTTCTCCGAAGTGAAGGATCTAATTAATTAATTTTGTATTGCATTTACATAAGAAATATAATTAGTATCATCCTGTATTATGGGTAATAAATAAATTTTTATTATTTATGTTTGTGAACAACTAGCACATAAGAATTACTACTAAATATATATTCATAACTTCTCAGTATTTTGGATTACATGGTAATTCACAATAACTCTTATATACAGGTAGTTCTCACACACTGTTTCTATCACCCTGCTGAAGTTTAGCAGTAGAATTTTTGATCATCCTGTATTATAATTTCTTATATAAGATAAATTTTACTGTCTTATTATTTTTGCATTTCAGTTCAGAACTTAATGAGTTCCTGTGTTTGAGTTTTTTCCAAATATGAAGAATCAAAAATATTGAAAATATGAAACTTAATTCCAATAAATAAATATTAAACATTCGTAAAAAGCAGGGTTGCAGAGTCAGGAGTTGGGGAGTTGGAGGTTTTTGGGTGGAATTAGAATTGGAATTTTAAACTGCCCAGAGTTGGGAGTTGGAGTCACAGTTGGATTTTTTTAAAAAGTGGAGTCTGAGTTGGATCATTTGCCATCCAATTCTGCAACCTAGGATTGCAGAATTTGAGGTTTTTGAGTGAATTGGAGTCAGAGTTGGATTTTTAAACTGTCAGGAGTCGGACCTTACGAATTTTAGAGAATCGGAGTTAGAGTCGGATCATTTGCTATCCGACTCTGCAATGTTAAAAAGTTAAAATGCCTTTTTAACAACCATGTTAAAAAGGCATTTTAAATCTTAAATATAGTTATGCAATGCACATGACTGGATTTGTAGCAAAATCTGTCATCTGCCATGAAATCAGAAAAATCAAAATGGCAGTCAAAAAACGGAAGTAGTGCACCCTCTGGTTTTATCAACATATTATGGAATTAACTTCCATTCCCAGTTTCTGTCTAAGGTTTATTTGTATAAAAGCTCATCTGCTTACCTGTTAATAATAATGAAAAGTAAAAATAACATTTATATGACAAAATTTCTTTCTTATTATAATTTGCTTGATTTTGTTAAAGGACTAAATTATTTTAATTTCTTTAGATAAATAAATCATTGTTTAGTCATAAATTATTGATTTTGCCTTACTTAATTTTATTGTGGTCAAATTATATTAGTGAGAACAAAGTTCCTACATTTAACATTATGTCTATGGAAAATTGACTCTTACTTTATGAGCAAATTCCAGGAATAAATTAACTTATGAAGTCAGGAACTAACTTTATATATTTTTAATTAATCTGTTATTATTTGGATGTAAACAATGTTTATTTTAAAAATTAAAAGCAAGTTTTTTCAATTCAAAAAATTTGTGTTAATATTTAATCAGTTTTAATTAATTCATTTTTCTTGTATTCAAAATTTGTTAATAATATTTTATTTATATAAAATAAAGAAACAAAGATTCAGTAGAGAATAGTTGAATACATCAATAAACTGGAATAAAAAGTTTAAAAGAACTGATAATTGTTGATGAGATGTGACAGTTAAAAAATGATATTTTAAGTACAAACACAACTGTAAAATAAAATAATACATTTATTTAATTTAATAGTTTTACACTATAAATAGAATTCCAAATCACTACACTGCCAAAAAGATTCAAAAATAAAAACTAACAGCACTACAGCAGGACAGACTTTCATAACTTTAATAAATAAATAAAAAACACCAAAATTAGTAGTGCTTTCGATTTAATATAAAATCCTTGTCAGCGACAAATGTACAGTACAAGAATGCAGAGAGTTCTACAGAATGCACATAACATTCTTTAACAATTTTAAATAAATATGGTTACTATAGTAACAAACATCAACTTAAGTTATATAATATGATAATACAATAAAATATAACTAGCCTGTATATTACTTTGATATTGTATTGTATTATCATATTACATAACTTAAGTTGATAATGGTTACTATATTATTATATTTAATTATTATTATTATTTAAAATTGTTTAAGAATGTTATGTGCGTTCTGTAGAACTCTTTGTGTTCTTGTACTGTACATTTATAGCTGACGAGGATTTTATATTAAATTGAAAGCGCTACTATTTTTGGTGTTTTTTATTCACTTATTAAAGTTATGAAAGTCTGTCCTGCCATAGTGCTATTAGTTTTTATTCTTACACTATAAAATTGCTAATTTTCAATTAAATATGTTGAAAAGAAACAGATTACTTAAATTTTATTCTGTTAACATTATTATTATATTATTCATTTAACATAATAGCTTGCCAGTTTATACAATTTATTAATTTACTCAGCTCCTGGTCTTGTATAGTGAAAATTAAGAGCCTTTTACTGACTTGTATATAAATTTCCAATTAATCATTGATTATGTAATTAAATTTGATATTTGCTAAGATATTATTATTATATTTTTATTCATTTATTTTTAAGTTATGATTTGTATATTAGTCAATAAAATTGCTTGAATAAACACAAAAATTAACCTTTAAGTTCTTTAGCAGTGAAATACTTTATTGTCAAAAATATTTTCAATGCACTTGGTATATTCCTATATGTATTTGAAGCTGAAGAAGACACCAAGTACTGTACATTGAAAGCATTTCTGGCAATAAAGTATTTGATTGCTAAAAGACTTGAAGGTTAATATTTGTAAAGTTATGATACTAATAAGAACAGTGTGTAATAATATATTAGAATTATAGTTTTCTAATAATTTTTCTTTGGTCTTTAGACAATACAATTAATATAATGCTAATATACAGGATGGCCCTAAAATAACATGAGGTGTTCAGAGCTCTCTAGTGCATCATGTATTGGACGAAATGTAACCAGATTTGGTGGACGTCCACAGTGGAGCATGCGGTTTCAATTTTATTTTATAATGTTCCGTTTAAGATGGTATTTAACTAAATGTATGGTACTGAAGAGGGACCAAACATACGGTCCGAAAACGTTATACCATAATAAACTGTTTATGCTTGCTAGTAGTGCTGTTTTGACTTTTATTTGGTTTTAAGCAAGTAGTTTTCTCCAAGATGTTATACCTTCCATTATTTTATGGCTACCCTGTAGATTGTAATATAGATAATTATCTTAAAATTATGGTAAATGTTTCATAAAATATCATAATAATCTGAATGATTATACAGGAAAACCTGTGCTGGTGACCACCTACACTAAGTGGTCACCTTAATATCTGCCCAAGCATATTGCAGGATTTTTAAACTGTGTAAAATGGCCATCTGTGTTTCATTGCCATGGCCAGTGATATTTAATTTCGGCACATTGTTTGCAACATCATTTAGGTGGCGAGCAAATCATGTTTTGATCATAAATGCCAGATGGGCTCTAGATCTCCTATCAACTGAGCATTCTAAAGTGAAGAAATCCTGAAAACAGACATTAATTAGTGATTTCTTTTCTTATATTTAATTAACAATGTGAAACTGTGTCACAAATTTTGTATTTTAAACTTTGATATTTAATAAAGAAATTTGTAGCTAATTGTGTATGGTGGCCAAGCTGTGCTTGGTGGCCATGGTCTCAACCACTAAAAGCTGGTTACCTAGCACAGGTTTTTCTGTATATACTATATAAAATTTGATTACTTGTTATGAAATGTTTAAAATTTTTAAATAATAGTTTTAAGATGTTAAGAATTTTAAATTCATCAATATTCTATACTTCTAATAACTTGGAAATTATCCTGCAATAATTACTGGCTAATTTATCAAATCAATCTCTTTAAGCAGGAAAAATACACTTATTTCTCCTAATTACAAGAATGTATTAAAAGTTTATTTTTTCTGATTTACAAACTTTTACAACTTATTTTGGATATTACATTATTTTTATTTATTATGAATAATTTGAAACCTTTATTGAGAAAAAAAATATTAAATAGAGTCAAGAATCAAAAATCCAGAATTCTTAATGATATTGTGCATTAAATTTTTATTACTTGTATATGGTGTGTTCAAATGAAACCATTCAAAAACACTCCATGTGATGAGTTGACATCTCAGTTTAGGAATGTGGATGTTAAATTGAAGCTATATGCATTGTGCATGTGCAATGCTCTTAAATTGTGCACTTGCACCATTTTTAAATGTGTGACATAATGTTAAAGATAGCTGGTATGATTTTGAAGATCAATGAAAGTAGGATATGCAAGCTATAATTCAGTTTTTAACGACTGAGGGATGTAAGCCAGTGGTGTTAGTGGATGACCCGCATGCTGACTGAACACTACAAGAAGCAGTGAATGGACCTCAGCTTGCAGCATTTGATACACTACTGCAATGAGTGCAAACAATTTCTGTGGCATGTAATGGTGAAACATCATTATGTGCTGCAGAAATTGTTCATCCAACACATACAGCTTCAATTTAACATCCACGTTCATAAACTGAGATATCAACTCATCATATGGAGTGTTTTTGAATGGTTTCATTTGAACACACCATATAATTATTTGGATATATATACACTCATCCTTCGATTTACGCGGTAGATATATTTCTGGAAAAATCGTGCAAACCGAAACCGTGTAAAACGAGATGCAGAATTATAATAATATAAGGATATGCTCAATTAAACTGTAAACAGTGTAAATCGATCTAAAGAAGATAAAGAAAAGTCGAGGATATGTTCTTAACCGTGTAAATCGATCTAAAGATATGAAAAGTTGAGGATATGTTCTTTTGCATAAAATGAGATAAGGATTAAAGGAAAAAAAGGGGATTGGTTCATTCTATAGAAGATAATGAAAAGTCGAGGATATGTTCTTTATAACCGTGTAAAATGAGATAAAGAATTAAAGGAAAAAAGGGATTGGTTCATTAATTTTTAGAGACAATGCTTATACTTTTTCAATTTATTTTTGAAAATGAAAATATAAACATTAATTAACACCAAATATGGTACAAAAAAATAAATTAACAATATTCCATACAAATAAAAACAATAAAAGAATTCAAACATAAATAGACAAGCTGCAAGCCTGAGTTGAGTTTAGTTGAATTGTGAGACTTTGACAGTAAAAGTTAGTAGTGAGCGATAAATTGTGAAAGCCAAAGTGGACTAAGAAGAACTGTAAGTTATTCTGAATTAAAGACATAGATTAGTGTTGTATGAGATAATTATCGAAAGTTCTTCTGAATTAAAGACATAAATTAGTGTTGTATGAGATAATTATCGGATTTCTGAATTAAGACATAGATTAGTGTTGTATGAGATAATTATCGGATTGTGAATTTAGTTATAGTGAAACAACATTATTTTGTTTTGTGTGAATAAATTGGACTATCGATTTAGTTATAGTGAAGCAAGATTGTTTTGCATTGTGTGAATAAATTGGACTATACGAAATGTAGCTTATATGAAACAAGATTATTTTGTTTTGTGTGAATAAATTGGACTATATGATTAGTGTTGTATGAGATAATTATCGGATTTTGTATTGAATTTAGTTTGAAACTAGATTGTTTATTTTGTGTGTAAATAAATGGGACTATATGAAATATAACTGTATTCACTCTTTATTAATCTGTTTGTGAATAAATTGGACTATACGAAATATAGCTGTATTCACTCTTTAGTGTAAATAAATTGGACTATACGAAGTATAACTGTATTCACTCCTTATTAATCTCTACGAACTCGTAAACCCACAAATGTGTAAATAAATTGGACTATATGAAATATAGCTGTATTCACTCTCTATTGTAATAAATTGGACTATACGAAATATAGCTGTATTCACTCTTTATTAATATGTAAATAAATTGGACTCCTATATTCACTCTTTATTAGTCTCTACAAACTCGTAAACCCACAAAATGTGACAATAGGATACACTTTTAATTTATAAATGGCATAATGCAAAATAATCAAAATAAAACTCAAAAAAAATTTTTTTTGTTTTCATTTAAAAACAGTGTAAATTGAGTACTGTTCAAATTGAGGGATAGGTGTATATTATTTATGCAATCTTATTTAACAATATACAATATTTTTAATATCATATATTATATAGAATATAAATAGAATAACTCAGTATTGTCTGAACAATATTTAAATGCAATTAATTTATAATACAATATATGAATCAGTAGTTAAATACAAAACAAAATGTGATGATGAATAAATGAGTTTATTCATGCACATTACAAAATCTAGTAAATTCTGATTTTGATATACCATATGTTAATTTTTAATTTCAAATCTTTGGTAATTGTAATCATCATTATTATTCTAATAAACATCACATAGAGTTATTAAAAAAATAATATTACCCTTTTTAGAGGGAATTTTATGCATATGCAGTCAATCACTATATGAAGGATTAATATTTTTCAACTTAATAATTATAATGAAAGTTATAATTTATAAGTTTTATAACAAATAGTATTGAAAGTTTTACAAAAGTAAAAGTTTTTATTGCAAAATTTAAATAAAAAATTGCATAATTGTTTAAGAAATCAAAAATATGAATGAATGTTAAAATAATTATAGTATCTGGTTTCTGGATTTGTGGTTCTTGATGATAATTATTTAAACATAAATTTAGCTTTTATATAGTTATAGTTAAATATAGTTCATTTAAATTATGTATTTGCAATTTACTTTAAATGTTATAACTTTTTCTTTAACAGTTTTTCATAAAAGTGGATTTCCAAATGAATTTTTCATCAGAATTCTATTTAAATATACAGAGGTGATTTTAAATGTTATCTACATAATGCCATCTGTGGCAGCTGGAACAATATTACCTTGGTTAATATCTGTTTCCATTTTAACTACCTTGATTATTATTATTATTTTGTGTGCATGTAAAAAGAAAAAGGAAAGGTAACTATAAAATTGTCTATAATTTTAAAATCTTAAATATTTATAAGTTTTTAATATTAGATTTAAATGAGATCAAACAAGTTTTTAAAGACTTGGTTAATTTTTATTAGTAGAAGAATCAGAGAAATTTAAGATTATATGATATTACATATTTGTTTTATAATTAATTCATTCTGGATTAAAATTGATTAAACAGCTAAAAATGAAATTATTTTTATTTTTAGTAATATTTTAGTATTCCATAAAAAGTAAACATTGTATATTAAGTAGACTATGAAACTGGAAAACTTTCAGTATTAGTTCCAACTAATC
The DNA here is from genome assembly GCA_000484575.1 of Olivierus martensii. Taxonomy (NCBI): domain Eukaryota; kingdom Metazoa; phylum Arthropoda; class Arachnida; order Scorpiones; family Buthidae; genus Olivierus; species Olivierus martensii. The sequence goes on from AYEL01073906.1 coordinate 20,604, forward strand.
ATTCAATGAGAAGCTGGAACATTGAAAGTATTTTAGTTTATATTTTAAAAAATGCTGAAATATTTGACTAATCAATATAATTTCTAGTTTTTAACTTTAGTCATCATGCACATGCACACATGCATGCATGCATGCATGCTTTACTTCCACAGTTTCAGAGATATGCAAATGCATAAGTCTTTTTGTGTTGAATTTCACTAAAACATGAATATAAATTTCATAAACAATTTACTTTTTTGGCAAAAATAAAACACAGTTATCCATTACTGAACTTAAATTTTATTATTTATGCTTAAAATATCCTCATAAATTTTATTTAGTCATTCCTTTAATCAACATATGCATTTGTGTATATCAAATATAAGTATTATTGGACTTGGACAATTTTTGACTTGCATGGAAATTTTTTGGATAAATTAATCACATAACTTGGGGTCCAACTGTGTGTGCCCAGTTGGTGTACACACACACACACACACACCTACACACTCAACTTAGCTTTAACCAATTGTCCTTAATTTTATTTATAAACTTACTAGCAGATTCGTACCCGGCATTGCTCCGGCAGTTCATGGCGTTGTATTTAAGTTTTTCTTTCTCTTAAATTATAACCTTTCAGATGACTTCAGGATTTTCTTCAATGTATTCTGAAAATTTTTCCCGTATAGATACATTTTCTATTTGAAATACAGGAATACCTCGATTATCGCGGATTATTTGAAATACGAATACCTCGATTAATTTGATATCAAAATTCAATTATTGCGCTCAAATTCGAATTATCGCGGTCACGAGATGTAGCCCACTACATATGCAAAATTACATTTAGTTCGAATCTCCACTCTCCAAGTAGCGCTTCGTTTTTATCGGATAGTGCCTGCTCACCATTCACCAGTAACTATCCATCTCTACTTGAAGCATATGTGGATATTTATTTCTCTTCTTATTTACCCCTACAGTGAATGCTAAAAGAAACAAGGATGATATCAAGGCTACAGCTATCAAGAAGAAACGTAGAGTGATCAATTTAGAAGATTAGCACGCTCAACACATTTCTTTTTTACCTTATACATAAAATTTAATTAATAGATTTGAAAAATCTCTGGCAGTGATCACCCATTTTACATGCATTATTTATCCCGATTATTGCGGTATTTTTCGTGGCAACATTAACCGCGATAATCGAGGTATTCCTGTATATGTCTTTTTGAATGGTCACTTCTTTATCTTTTTTCCTCTATTAGAATTCTGTCGATTTGTTCAATCTTCTGTTTCATTTTTTCGAATTAAACGCAATCTTTTAACAATCTTTAGCATCTCCTGCTAAAAGATTTCTACTGAAAGAGTTCACTCTTTTTCGTGGCATTATGAAATTTATACAACTATACAATATACGAAAACTTTATATCACGATCTTCTGTTTCATTTTTTCGAATTAAACGCAATCTTTTAGCAATCTTTAGCATCTCCTGCTAAAAGATTTCTACTGAAAGAGTTCCCTCTTTTTCGTGGCATTATGAAATTTATACAACTATACAATATACGAAAACTTTATATCAAAACACGTGAAACGACATACTGTAGTCTCGAACGAAGAGCATCAAGAAATACGTGAATTAATCTCAAATACAGTTTTTATTATGTAGAAGAAACTTACATTAGTGAAAATCATGAAATAATCACAGATTGAAAAATGCTGATAGATTAAATAACAAATTTGTAGTCGCATAAATAATTCGACAATTTTTATAAAATTCCATTATTGTAAGTCAAATTGTCGTGTTGCTATATCAATGAAGGTTTCGTTTCTCTACACATGGTAATGATAATGACAATCTTAAGGGGCATTAGGAAATTCACTTATCTTGCCTTATAATTGAACATAAACGCAAAGGTATTTCGATTTATATGTATAGATAGTATATATATATAGATTAGATATCTCTAATAGCCATGGCTGCGAATAACACGCTGTCATTAAGCCTAATCAAAGTTTATCATAAGCACCACGTGGTCACTAAGCCTAATCAAAGTTTAACTTAAGTATATTAGGCTAAATAAAGTAATGTAAGCTATAATCAATAGAAAATTAGAGAAAGATTTAAAAAAAATCTTAAAAGCCTTTTAATATGAAATCTGAAGTTCAATAATTTACCGAAATAATATACAGCACAATACTCGATATCCGCCATTAAAAGCAGTCTCATTGGGTCACGTGCAAGAATCACATGTCCATTATGATCCAATGATACTTCTCAGTTACTAAAGACACGATCATAGTAATCTGATATCGGCCAGCTAGCATGTCACGTGATCACTGTAACCCAATGAGATTGCTCAAATAGTATTGATCTTCCATCTTTGATTGTTATCAAGTAATTTACGCCAATTATAATATATAAAACAGTTACTAAAGACACGATCATAGTAATCTGATATCGGCCAGCTAGCATGTCACCTGATCATTGTAACCCAATGAGATTGCTCAAGTAGTATTGATCTTCCATCTTTGATTGTTATCAAGTAATTTACGTCAATTATAATATATAAAATCAATTTCTAATAATCAATACCTATTTTCAAAACTTTTTGCGTAAATTCCCTAATAAACAAAAGATGTTTCATAAAAATCCATTCAGCCGTTCTTGCGTTATAAGCGTAAATAGGCATTTCAGATTTATAATATATATAGATATAGATTATTGGAAATAATTTATAAAATATTGTATTACAGTAAAGTTCAATATGTTTTTTTGCCAAAATTAAATACTCTATTCCAGGGATTCCCAACGGGGTCGATGAAATTTTAAAGGGGGTCAATGATGATCAAGGGGTCTATTGGGAGTCGATAGCCAAATATGCACCGGCGATTGATCGGTATAATCAAGATCAGATCCCATTGATTACAAAAAAATTTATTAATAAAATTGATAATTAATTGTTTATTGATATAAAACTATAAAATGTAGTAAGGAAGAAATCATATGAAATAAATATAAGGGAAAAAATACACTAAAATTATTTAATATATTTTAAAAACCAATAATTTGTTTTTAAAATATATTAATTTTTAATTTGTGATTGTCCGTTATTGAAAAGGATTGCATTTCCTCAGAAGATATACGAGCCACTTGCAAAATTTAAAAGAAAATTTTAATGTTCGCTTCCAAGACATTGAAAATTTGAATGCGCCAGCATAGATCATAGAACCGCTGCACTGTGATTGATATATCTGATTTTGATATTATGATACAAGAAGAGTTGATTGTATTGAAGGAGGATGTTCAAGCACAAGTCTTATTTGAAACACATGGGTATGCTAAGTTTTGGAATTTAAAAGTCATCCGAGAGAAATATCCCCAAATAAAAGTTGTTACCTAACCAGCATTATTGACTTTCCCCTCTTCTTACCTAGTGGAAGCGGCTTTAGTCGAATCAATAATTTATTACGGAAAACAAGAAACTGGTTGAATATTTTTGAACGAGGTGATTTAAGAATTAAGTTAAGCAATTTTATGCCAAATATTAAAAAATAAATGCATCAATACATCAAGCGCAGCCATCACATTAATTAATATCGAACTTTTGTGCAATTAGAATCTGTGATTTTGTTTCTGAAAACTTGTTTATATTTGTAAAATTAAAAATGATAATAGTATAAAAATAAAACATAAATCTAATAAACAATTTTTTCAAAACTTTTATTCATATTCTTAGTCTAATTGTTATCTTTAAGTTATTTATGTACAATTATTTGTATTATGATTATGTTATATGCTGTATATTATAGAGAAAAATGTAAGGGGGTCGATGAAGAAAACCTTTCTTTTAAAAGGGGTCGATGCAAGAAAAAGGTTGGGAATCCCTGATATAGATATATAAATAATTAAAATTTCATCGCCAATAAACGCCCAGAACGTTTTGAGAGCGAATCTGGGGCCAACATAAGGAGCGGCATTCATAAATATGGACAGGGCCGGGCCGACTAACTTGTGGTGCCTGAGGTGTTTTAAGGCTCAACTCACACGAGCCACAGCATAACCATGTCACAACTACAAAACGGTAGTCTGTGGACGGTCGTGAATTATAATTATATTAATAAACGCATAATTTAACTCAGACGCACCGCTAACTGAAGTCGGCTTCAACCGCTGTCGCAACTTGTGGCATGGTTCTGTTGTAGTAGTGTGAGTTGAGCCTTAAAAATTTTTTAAAAACTAAGTAATGAATAATAGTCTACTTAAAATATCTGTTGTTCTATATATTAAGAAAATTTGTATTAAATATAAAAAAAAAATTTTATTTATATGTAAAAAAAGAACAAAAATAGTTTATACATTACAATATTTAAAAAACAGAAAAAATTGAATATAATTTGTTATAAATTATTCTTCGAGCTTTTACTGCAGCAAAATGATTTGATTACATTTTTATAATTTATTATTTTAGATATCGTCTTCTCTATAGAAATTATTGCTAAATCATTCAGTCGGACTTGTTCGTAAATAATTTTTAAAAATTTTTAGTTTAGAAAACTAAGCTCAGCTGCAGCTACAGTTACAGGTAGTGCTAACAAAATTCTTAATGTTACAACGTAATTGTCATTTTTGTACGCATTCTGTCACATTAATATTTTTTGTTCTTCGTTATACATTTCATATTTTTATAATTCATTTAGTACCTATATCAGTCCCGCGCCTGCCTCACCTATGGGACCGGTCCTGAGTATGGATATATCTGACCGGTTATGCTGTTTCATTAGGTTTATTAGTATGATGAATACGTGGTAGATGCCTCTACGACAGTGGTTCTCAGCCTTTTCTCCCCCTGTCCGCATACATTTCTTTCTACATTAAGTGGGTCGCATATATTTGTTTGCTATATTAAGCAGGCCGCAACATGCTATATCAGCAGTCGGCAACCGGTTGGTATCACGTGAAAAAGTCTGACATTCTCAGCCTTTTCTCCCCCTGTCCGCATACATTTCTTTGCTACATTAAGTGGGTCGCATACATTTGTTTGCTATATTAAGCGGACCGCAACATGCTATATCAGCAGTCGGCAACCGGTTGGTATCACGTGAAAAAGTCTGACTTCTAAAAAATCGCCTAAAAAAAAACTCGACTTCTCAATTCATGAATGCCATAGATCAGTGTTTTCCAAACTGACCCTATAACCTGTAAAATTTTATGAGTACATCAAGGAGGACCTAGCAAATTAGGAAAAGTCAATTTTTTTCTAGATTAAAAAAATATTTAATATCAATTTTTATTTTTGATTGTGGGAGAATTCCGCGCTTTCATTAAATTCATGACTGCGCGTTCCGGGCCGCACGTAAAAGCTTGCCGGGCCATGCGGCCCGCAGGTTGAGAATAGATGCTCTACGACATATCCATCAGTATGAGCAACTGAGGAAATTTGAGACACGCCTGTAGCAACCCTGCGTCATTTTTTTTGTAATAAAATAATTTTATCTAATACAGTGGTGCCTCGCAATTCGACACTAATCCGTCGCCGAATGTCGAATTGCGGAACAATATTTCCCATATAAGCAGGGGCGCCGAGAGGCCGGGAAGAGGGGACAAATTCCCCGGGCCCGTAGAAGATTGAAGGCCCCGGGCCGCTTCCTAACAATAAGAATTTATTATATATATGGGCCCGAAACCTGGTTCGTACCGGGGCCCGGGATTTCACTCGGCACCACTGCATGAAATGTATCTGCCACTTTTTTTTTTTTTGAGGTGAGAGATATACATTATATTCTTTATTATATGTGTTTTAGTATTGTATAACACACTAAATTACAAAATACACTATTTTATATACAACACACAATTTAGGAAGCGGCCCGGACCCTTCAATAAGAATTTATTATATATATGGGCCCGAAACCTGGTTCGTACCGGGGCCCGGGATTTCGACTGCATGCTACAGTATCTGCCAAACTCCTGCATTTCTGAACTATTCCCTCCTATTAAAAAAGGTTACCAACCACTGCTCTAAAGACTGTAAGGAATTCCATCCAACACCATGCTCAACTGTATTTGGGTGCTGGTGGAAGGCATTTTGAGCACATTCTTGATTATTTTTTGCTTGTTGATTAGGCCCTGTGTTTTCAATTTATTGATTTTGAGATACAGTGGTGCCTTACAATTTGACACTAATCAGTTGCCAAAGTAATGTCGAATTGAGAAACTGTCGAATTGCAGGACAATATTTCCCGTAAAACTATGTAAAATAGATTAATTAGTTATCGGTCCCCATCCCACTCCCCTAACGGGTGAGGTGAGATATATACACTATATTATTTATTATATGTGTTTTAGTATTGTATAACACACTAAATTACAAAATACACTATTTTATATACAACACACAATTTATTAGCCCTTGGATGTTGGAATGAAGTCTTCCAGCAGACACCCTAACACCCATAATCTTCTTTATCTGTTGCAAAATGTTGGCACAGTTGTCTTAGGAACGCCATAATCGAGTTATTCTGCACTTTACAGTTTTTTTCGTCTCTTTTCTCAATCAAGTGTTCTTCTTTTCGGTATTATTCCTCTGGTAAGTTCTTTTTGAACCCATCCTTACATTTTACTCAAAAAAAATAAATAAATAATAATTACAATTTTTTACTTTCTGAAAAATGTAGAATTGAAAATTAACACAAACAGCAGACATCAAAATAGCCCAAAAAGAACCGACAAATAGCAAATGACATTACATACTTCCGTGAATACGCATGCGCCAACCCGCAGAACTGAATGTCGAATTGCGAGGCACCATTGTACTTTAATGTGCTCATGTAAAAACAAATTAACCTTTTATAATCAAATCATCTCAGCTTTTTGAGCGTTAAAACTGGAATTACGCCAACCACGTAGCATAAAAAAATGGAAGTAATATAAAAGTTCTAGTTTTCTCGATAAAAAAAATGCAATTTTTCTCTATAATTTCGTTCTTAATCCATTTTTATCTATGGTATGAATCACTCACAGAAACACACTATATAAGCGAAAAGTCAATTATTTCGCATGAAGCGCACTAAAAAAAAAGCATCTGGTGATAACATCAATATAGTATAATCATAGTTAATGCTATTCTGTTTTTATATACAATATGGAATTTAGTTTTCTTGATCTAAATTACAAAATTTAATGCTGCAGTTTTTAAAAATCCTTTCGAAATATTTTGCAGGCTGGAATTTTTTACTGAATCAATTTGATTTCATATCACTCCATAAAAATATTTTAAACATCTGTGGTAAAGTTAAAATCAACACGACTAATGTGGTTTCAGATAAGATATAAATATCAGTGCTACATTTTATTTATTTTACTAATCAAATGTCATTCATTGTTCATTAAATAAAAAAAAAATTATCAATATTAAAAAATTTTATTTTTTTCTCGATGTTAGATATCTAGTACTATTATCACCCTATGTACAAAGGAATCGCGATTGGAGTCGTGGAATCCAGATAAGTGCACAACATTCGCTGTCCATCGATGTACACTTATCCGGATTCAATTTATTTATATAGTTCAATCTATACAAAATTCGCTATCGTTAAGGAATTGTGTCCTTATATATATATATATTATATATAGTGACAAATAAAACACCTCAAACACCAATTTGTTCTGATGATTTTAATAAACTTGTTGACCTACGCGCATCTTGTACAGTACACAGAACATAGGACAGTCCTGTTGAATTAAAGATAGACACACAGACACCCAGTACAGAACAAAGAAAGAAGCAGTAATGTTGTAGGCTGCCAGTATGTCTCGATGGAAGGGTGATTTCATTAAACACAATTTTAAGAAGATGGGAATTTCAACGGGTGGAAGAAAATCCAGGGAAGATACTGATGTTAAAATCACGTAAAGCAAGCAAATGGAACATTCATTGCGATGTGACTATGAAGTCGAAAGGTCAACAAATACTGACAGCCAATACATTGACTGATAGACTGTACATCGGTAGGCTCCATACATTCAGGAGTGTGCGGACGCGGGTAAACCCGCTTTCTTTCCCTTCTTCGTCTCGCTCCGTGGCAGAATGAGCCTCTTCGATCAGAAAAATACTGTAGTACATATACACTAGCTCCTGGAAAACTGCCTTTTGAAAAAACAGCAAGATTCTGCCAGTGCTTCTTTGAGAATATTCCTCCACACTTACTCTCTCTTCGTTTCGATGAGTTTTTATGTAAATCTTCACACAATAAATACTGAAAATGTAGCTTACATCTTCTACAATGCATGTAATAATAACAACTACCACACAAGTTGAGGGCAAAAAAGGGTTTTGCAAAATGCATCATTGTTCTATCATTGGAAATTTTTTTTTTATTTTTCATACAAATTGGACAGCATCCGTTATCCCAAGTTTGCTCTTTACAAAACAACTGTGTGGCAAGTTGGGAAAAAAGTACTCCATTTGACTACAGGTAGAACCAACTTGGCTTATTTACAAGCAGCAACCGTATGGTGCCGACTGACTGGTTAAAAACCCTTGTTCCTCACTGTCTGGACAAATAGTAATTAACAACACTGAAGTACCTTAAACGTACTTCCAAGTAATTTGTAGGGGATGCAACAACAGTTCAAAAAAGATTTCCTCGTTTCTTAAATTGTAATTTCATGTCTTGATCCCATAACTTGCAGTGTATAGGGTAAATTTGTTGCAAATATCCGTACTGCCACCAAAATGGGGCCGAGATGAACACCAACAAAAAAATAAAAAATAAACGAGGGCAGATAGAAGGTGGCCCACTGCAAGCTCACCTCTTTTTTTTATTTTAGTCCCTGATATGCTACAACTAGTTAAATATAGTAGAAATTCTATCAATAGTGCCTGCCCTAAAAGTAATCAACAATGTTTCTGTTGGCCCGTGCAAATTTTTTCCTATATCTAGTAAACGGCAAGATGTGATATACTCTGCAGAAGAGCAGAATCAAATATATGCTTCGAAAAAGTCGATGGGACTGGAAGGAGGGATCGAAGATAAGATTCAGGAAGAGATGTATATAAATTAGAAAAACAAAAAACTTGTTTCCACGATTTTATAATTCTTAAAATGTCTATAAATAACAATGTTTTTCTGGTACTTTCTGCATATGCATCTTCCCCTTTGCTTTGCCCATATGGCAATGTATATTATTTTTGGTTTCCTCGATGTGCCAGATATATATTTATTTATTTATATATATATATGATATGATATAGCAGAATACTGTAGTGGTCGAAAAGAATCTCCCCGCAACTCTCCACCACAACAGATGGTCTTTTTAATTTCCATGGTTAAAATTGCAAATTTGTAAAAGGTAGAATTTCTCTCTTCAAATTTCACGTTTAAATAAGAAAATCTACAAAACTAATGAAAGTGAAATGCTTATCAACTTTTTTTTTGTATTACAAAGATCATTTTCATTTCTTCTATTGATGCAGTTGGAAAGAATCTTTATAATAGAAGCAACACTTAATGGATTCCGCCAACTAGCAAAACACGGAAGCGAGCATTTGGAGATCTTAATCACAATACTGAATAATACATTGCGTAGGCCTAAGAGTTGATGGCGTAAAGTAAAATGTTCTGGCAGAATCAATCTGGTCTAAGTTTCATCAAGTTCAGCTAAGAGGACAGTAGGGGAAGAGGATATCTCTAACGTTGATCTGCCATAGGGCACAGAAGCGATATTACACAGCGTTAGCGACAAAACAAAATGCCTGCATAAAATAATTGTTCCTAGATTGCAGCATGATCGGTGGGTTAAAAGATCTATGTCCAAGCGACATGCTGCCAAAGTCTGTCGGGCTCTCTTTTGATGAATGAATACTTTTATTGCATGAAATAGTCTGGATGTTCTGTCGGGGTGTCTTTCTCAAACCTCTTAGCTTCTTCCTGCATGCTTTCTTTAATTTTCAAGATGGCAGCCGATTCGTTCTGATCCTGAAAAAAGAAACGGCAGATTGAAAAATCAACATTAATATCCAAATTAATATATTTATAGAAATTTTCTGAATATTAAGGTTACATTTTATGAAAATCTGATTTTAATACAGTATACTGTATATTCAAAGATTACTTTATAGAGAAATTAATGGCTCAAAACCAAATTATCGATTTGCTTAAATTTGATCTTGAAATTCTTTGAAATTTTCTTATATATACAGGGTGAAGAAAAACTTCGTCGTAAAATTTTGTGTATTGATAGGGGACCTCGAAACAAGTCGAAAATGTCTAATGAATATATGGTCTAAATGGCACCGTTTTCGAGTTATAATCCTTTAAACAGTGCCATTTAGACCATATGTTCATTAGACATTTTTGACTTGTTTCGTTTCGAGGTCTCTATCAGTACACAAAATTTTATAACGTTTTTCTTCACCCTGTATATTGCCTTTATGGCATTAGCTAATGATGATTATGAAGATTGTTCCAGCATTACATATTGAACATACCAGCTTCAATCAAATTTTAATTAAACTTTGGTTTGTTATGAATATAAGAATTATTTCTTTCAACTATAAAAAAAATATTAAAAAGTATTTGATGTATTTATTTTATTTGAAATAAAGTAATATCATAAAATAATTAGTGCTGTGTATAATAATAATCCAGCATCATTCATTCAGTTTAACAATTCTGAATTAAAATGCCAACTGAGTGAAGATGCTTTGAATACAAAATTGTGCCAATACTTTTATTCTTTTTTTCTAAAATGTATGATGAGCTAGCGAGTAATACAGCCTAATTATGAAACAGTTACTGATAATTTGATTGTACCAATAATTGTAACTTAACCATTTTCATCATAGATTTTTATGCTACAAAAGGCTAAAAATATAACTTGATGTTACATTTCAAGAAAGCAAATTTCTAAAATAATAAAATCATACCATTAATTTTCAAATTTACAGTAATGCACTCAAATACAAATAGAATTAAGATCATTTGAATTGTAAATATACACATTTAAAATTCCTGTATTTCCTTTATATCAAAATATGCCCTTAAAATTTAAATGCTGAAATTTAATTACAGTAATAAAACCTCTTTAAAATTTTTCATATATCATCAAATACCTGATTCGAAAAAAAAGTATATTCGTCCATTCTGTTTAGTACAGTAATACGCTGACTGACTTACGTAAATTTGGAGATACATAACTTCTCATGTCCCTTGCCCATTTGTTTGTTTCACAATTACATAATGCAATATATATATATACATATACTGATAATGTTAATCAGATCAGCAATCATCATTGATGTTTCTGTGTTCATCTTTAAATTACTTGTACCATTGAAACGTATGTCAAACCAAGCTTCATAATAAAGCTTGATTTCCATATTCTTTACAAAATATTGTAAATGTCTCCACAAGTGTTTCTAACAATAAAAAGCAAAATTTAATTGCAGTTTTTTTCTCAAATAATGAGATGTTTAAAACGTGACATTATATAAAAACTGTTAAACTTTTGATGTGTACAGAAAAACTGATTAGTCCCCTACTGCCATCTAATGAGAAAATTTCCAAATAATATAAGTTTTTAAATTATATATACTTTCCATTCAAATTTTGAATTTTTATATTTTTAAAAATAAAATCCTGGAACTTTTTGATCCTACGCTTCTATGTAGGGTTTCACAGAACAATCTACTTACATAAATCAGAAATTTTTTGTATACTATATATATAATTTATATTATAATAAATTTCTCCTAAATAATAAATCCATTTATATATAATTAAATTCAGTATTTTATAGGTCACGTTTAATAAATTATGTAATGGATATTTTAGTCACGTGATCAACAAAATTCATATGATTGAAATATAATTGTTTTAATTTTTAATATTAAACTAATGTATATTAGAAAAAAAATCTTTCAGTAGTATGAATCAATATAGTAGGAGCATAAAGTAACTAATCTATATTATCTCTATATAGATTATTGTTTCTTTGAATAGGATATAGTAATTATGATATTGATTTTTATAACTTTAATTTCAGTAATTCACATACAATAAATGAACGTGCTTTACCAGATATTCCTATCCATGATTTGGATGGACAAATTACATGTAATGAACCTACTGTTACATCTGTTGAAAATGCAAATTATTATGCTCCTGTTAGCAAACCAGTTCGACCAAAAGCACATAATCCAAATAAACCTCATGCTCCATCACCACCAGTTACAGTAAATGCTTCTCAATCAGTAAGTATCCATGAATTTATAAGAGAAATAATCATATTTTATTTTTCTAAAATTGTATTGAATTTGTATTAGTTATTTTGGAATTGTCTAAATATTATTAGACAATTAATATCAGAACAATCAATTATAAAAGTTTATAGATACATAATTAATTTTCATCTATTTTATTTATTTGTAAAAGTTCTGTAATTTTACTTCCTGATTTTTATCTTCTAAAAATAGGATAGTGACTTTACAATAATATTTAAGATTTTAACCCTAACTTTTTAAATTTTTAATGCTTTGTTTAATTATGTTTTCATGAAAATATTAATAATTATAACAATATTACCTTATTAAACATAGAAAAATTTATAAATAGTTAAACTTTTAATATTCTTTAAATAAAAATAAAAATAGCAAAATTTTGAATATACAATAGATATATAAACAATCCTCAAGTTACAAACTTAATTCACACATAAGTTTTGTTTGTAATTTGAAAACCATTACTATGTGACATCCAAAGTATTGAAACCACTGCATACACTATATCTTGCAATATATTTTATAATTGGACTAATTAGAAGCTCATTACTTCAGAGATTTGAATAAAAATTTCAGATTATAAAGTGAAGAGTTTTTGATCTAAACTCAGGACAACAAATAGAATATAGATGCCCATTATAATTTTTTCAAAAAATCAATCGATACCATACTATAATTGAAAATTATTAATAACTTTTCAAAGATTTTTTATGATACTTAAAATAACTAGCACCATATGCAGTACAGATAAATCTTCTCTTTAATATCAATATCATACAAATGCTTTCGGTTCATCTACACCATCTTCAGGCACAATAAAGCATTTGTACAATATTGATATTAAAGAGGAGATTTATCTGTACTGCATATGGTGCTAGTTATTTTAAATATTTAATTTGAAAAGTTTAAGCAGTTTAAAAATAAGCATTATTCAGTTATTATATGGTAACAGATTTACAATTTATAATGAAATATAACATAATAATAATAAACATGATACTGTATACATTGATATTAGCAAGTTTTCATTTGTCCTTCTTTAAAACAATAATTTGAGATCAAATCAGTCAAAATTGAAAAATCTCAAAAAATTTTAAAGCATTTTGTTTTTAAATCTTTTTGAGATTTCTGAAATATTGTCCTTAGGATTTTGACCAAAACTGTTTTTATTTATTGCTTGATAACAACATGTTTCAGAAGAGTTGTCACTATCAAAAAATCTCGACTATTTTCTTGAATGACCAAAATTGCATATGAAAAAATTGTTTTTTTGTCAATCTCTTATATGTAATGAGAAGTTACGAAAGAAATAAAACTCAAAAAAATACTTATATTGTTAGAAAGAGTACAAAAAATGTAATAAATACTAAAAATTTCAAAAGATTTCAACAAAATTAAATGAGATTTCACAATTTTAATTTTTTTTTTTTTTTGCATATTCATTAGGCTTAATTGAAAAATTAACTGGCAGTGAAAGGGTTAAATAGTAGTAAATTTCAGAGATGTTTAAAAATCTTATATGTTGTTTTTATTTTGGTTTTATTAGATTCTACTAAAATGCTTCTCTAATCAAAATAGAATTTGTGAATCTATACTTTTGAATTTCATATCTATATCATAAAATTAATATTATTTGATTACTGATATTTTATATACATATTGATTAAACATTTCCATTGCTATAATTTGTGTGAAGCAAGTTAGAGTAATTCCGTTATTTTATAAAAATTTATATTATACAGAAGTGTATTGGAATTGAATACAACAAGTGCATGATATTGCATAGTTAAAAGCAAGCAAAATTATTTATGTAAACATAAACTGGCTTGAAACTTTTGAATTCAAATAAAGAACACAAATAAAATGAAGATGCAAACTAAACTAGCTTTTAATTGTGCAAAGTAACAAAAAATTATATAAATAAATTGAAAAAACATAAATACTTTCTATCTCAACACAGACAGTCTGTTATCAAGTAGGTGAAGAAATGAAGTGACACACAAGTGTCAATGGTGAAAGTGGGGGAGAAGGTGCACACTAATAGGAAATCAGACTGTGACCAGCACGGGAGATTGAGAAGGGGGGGAATTTTAGCAAAATTAACACCAATGCAGAAAAATTATGGTAGAGGAATGGATGGCAACAGGGATAAGGAAAGAAAACGGACTTATCACAATGATAGTGTAAAAAGATGTGGAGACGAAGAAGGATGTAAGAAAAGAAGATAATAATGACTAATGAAAATTAGAATTGAAAGAGGAAACATTTTATTCTAATTTTCTTTTTTTAATCCTAATTTTTATTAGTTATTATTACCCTCTTTCTCTTACAACTGCATCTTCCTTCTATGCTACTGTTGTGGTAGATTCCCATTTTCTTTTCTTTCCTGTTGCCATCTATTCCTCTGCAAATAATTTTTCTGCATTGGTGTTTATTTTGCTAAAATTTTTTTTCTCTTTCCTTATTAGTTGCTCTGATTCCTTATTCACTAGTGTATGTTCCCTCTCTCACCTTTCCCAATGCCACCCACATCACATGTTATTTCTTCACTTATTTGATAGTGGTCTCTGTGAATTGAGACAGAAAATGCTGATGTATTTTCAATTTATTTAAGTAATTTTTTGTATTTTTTCACTGCTTACTTTAACTACTTTACTTATCCAACATATTTAATAGAAAAACGTGTGGCAAAATGGTCTTATGATAAATTACCTTGCAAAGTCGCGAATTATAACGAATATCAACTATTGCTAATTACAACTAAACCTAATGGTCTAACGACTCTGCAAATTCCAGAGTTCGACCTGAGCTCAAGTCTTAATTAAACTTAAAAATAATTAACTACAAAACAATCTAACAACAACTATCGTCAACCGGTAAAAACAAAACTGGAAACCGGAACTTACAACTAGAAGTACCAATTAAGTGTTAGATTGAAAACAACAATGTTAGAAACTTATACTAATAATTAGAATAAATTCTCAAACAAGTTAAATAATAAAAAAACATAAATTTATTAGATTCAAAACACTTACAAAAGTGTTAATAAATGCTTCTCCAAAACACTTACAAAAAGTGTTAATAAATGCTTTATTGAAACTATAATAAAAACATTTACAAAAGTGTTAATAAATGCTTTATTGAAACTATAATAAACACTTACAAAAGTGTTAATAAATGCTTTATTGAAACTATAATAAAGCAATTGATAATTCAACAAAACTTGTTTAATCCAATTCAAATATCAACAATCAACTATTCACAAGAAAGAAACCTTAAACACTACTTGAATTCTACTAACTCCACCACCGATACAAACTTCAAACAATCGTCGATCTTTACAGGAAACTCAAATGTCACTTCGCGAACTTTGCAACAATACAACACCTCACTGTGTTGCCGTTTTCGTAGCCTTTTATATCCGAGTGACGTACAGCCCCGTGTAGCTTTATTTACATAAATATATGTAACAAGTTTAAAGTTATTAGCTTAGAATTATTCATACATGTCATCCTCTTTACAATTTAATTATATATGAACAAAACATCAATAAAGATCATAGACCAGTGGTAAAATTAGATAATGACGTCATTACCCGGGACAGCTCTTCCACGAACAAAATATCAATACGAGACATTCTTACATTCTCATATCGGACCAATTTATATATTGAACAAAACATCGATATGGATCATTCTTATATTCACATATCGGATCAGTATAAAAATTAGTTAGATAAGATGACATCATTACAGCTCTTCCGGAGGACGGTTCCTGATTCCATATCACGTGATTGCTAACGATGACGGAGAAGGTGGAAGTAAGTTAACTCGTAAAACTAAAATATAATACATTAGATAATAAGAAAATAACTATAAATAATAAAGTGCATAATAAAATAAAATAGGACAGGTCAGAGTTAACTTCCTCACAACCTGAATATGAATACACAGTGAAATCTTCTAGAGAATTAATTGATAAAGTATTAGAAAGAGAGAGAGTTCCTGGAAGAAAAGCTTAAAGTTTGACTTTCAAGCACTTTACCTGAGTTTTAAGATTAGAGCTGGCCTATATAGAATTGTATAGATTTCTATTAAAAAACTTACCACAACAAAAAAGGAATTCTAAATACATCAGGGATCTGTGTCATTTAATTTTGTATCAATCATATTTCAAGTTCAAGGATAAATTTTACTGTCAGATGAGAGGAATACTGATAGGAAGTCCATTATCGCTGGTAATAGCAGAATTAGTGGTTAGGAAGAAAGAAGAACAAATACTTCCGAGAATCATAAATAATTTAAAAATATATACTAGATACATAGACGATCTGCTAATTATTAAAGAAACAACAATAGAAACGATAAACTTGGAAGAGCTGTTCACGGACAACAAGTTAGGCCTAACTTTAAAAAAACAAAACATAGGCTTTGTCGAAGTGAATTATTTAGATTTGAACATAAGAATCGAGAATGGGGAATACAGAACTAAAATATTTAGAAAAACATATGTAAACCATTATTTATTCTTAACACCAAACGAGATCCATGGGAATACAAAATGGTGTCGTTCCTTGCATTATTGAATAGAATAGAACACACTGCAACAATGAGGAAGATAAATCCATGCAGTTAGACTGGATAATACAGCAAGCACTTAAACATGGTTACAAATAGTAGTATTCTGAAACTTTGGAAAGGAGTGCAAAATAAAAAGAAAAATAAGTTGGAATACAAGGACGAATAAAAAGAAAAATAAGTTGGAATACAAGGAGACATTTAAAGTGGAAATAGATTCAATTATATTAAAACATAAAAAAAACATTGAAAAGACCATAGGAAAAAGGATAGTATTTACAAGACGGAATACAGTATTCAATACTTTAAGGAACAACAAAGACCAGATAGACAAAAATCAAATCCCAGGTGTATATCAAATAGAATTTAGAGACATGGAATTACAACAAGAACAACTTTATATTGGATACACTTTTTGCACTCTTCCAAAAAGAATATCAGAACATAAATATGACAGAAAAAGAGAAGACCACTACTGCTCTGGCACAAAGAGCTTTAAACAGTAATCTGGATATAAATTGGAATAGTGCAAAGATCATTAAAAAACAAGAAAATCCACATATAGGAAGGTGGGAAAAATCTCTTTGCTATATTAAAAAAGAGAAAACAACTGATTAAATCTATCAACAAATTAGATCCAGAAGAACTGAGTAGTGCCTGGAAGTTTTGCTTAAACTAATTTAACACTGAAGATTCATTAAAAATTTTGTTTTATTTTATTTAATAATTTAATTTTTAAAATTAAATTATAAAACCAGTTTACTGCGGCATGGGCTTTAAATATTTTAATAATTATATTCAGTTTTAAATTTAAATAATAACGAATTAGAATAGAATTATTTTTGGTGTCTAAAGCTGAAAAGGGAATACAAGAATTCCAAAAGTGCTACTTTGAATTTATTAAAACACTTTGTCTGTGAGTATAATAATTCCTGCTAATTGGCTAGTTATAATTAAATAATTTTTTGTAATTTTGAACAGTTAAAAACTAGTTTAGTTTGTATCTTCATTTAATTTGTGTCTTTTATTTTCATTAAATAAATATATTGTTTTAACTGCTTCATTATGGAGATATGAAAACTTTGTAAAGAAATCGGGGCTTCCCCCGGCTTCTTGCTAAGATTCGTTTCTTCCGGTTCCTTAGCCCAGACTTCTGCCGTGATTTCAGAATTGATGAAAACTTTAAATTTTGATTGCACGAGCCAGTCTACGAACAAATAAACAGCATCTGTCATCCTTATGAAACTTTTATTAACTTAATGAAAAACTTTAAACTGATTAGTAGAATAAAACAACAAGTTACTTCCGACAGAATAAATTCGTCGTGATCCAAAAAATTCACAAAAAACACTGTGACAATTTCTCCACGGATAACACACCAGGACGATCTGTTAGCACACGACGAATATAACATAAAATACACAGTACGACGGTCACGAATGTCGGAACACACTTGAATGCCGTCTGGTGATGCGTATAAATACTCTTTCTAATTAGCATAACACATTTCTTTGTGTTTTTCCATAGCATCCAAATGACAACATTTAAGTCAAAACAACATCTAAATATGTATAAGTAAATTAATAAATAATACTCAGAAAAACTAGTGTCTTCTTTTGTGTAACAAAGTGTACGCCTCCACTCGTCCCGTCAGTTCCTTCAAGATGGCCGCTCGCACTGGACAATACACACACGGCTCCAAGTAAAACCAAGATTTTACACAATTTCTTACTATTAACAATTATTTTTATCTTTCTAACATATTTTCTTTTCTTCTTTTGTTTGCCGTCACTCGAAATTTTTACAAACATTACAACTTTAGTAAGATATAAGAGATGCAAACATTCAACTGAGTAAAGATTCATTCAGCAGGTGTGTATGAGCATATTGTAATATAGTTGTTGTTATTCACTGAACATTTCGAATGATACAACACAGAGAATAACATATGGTATAACACTTGTGACATATGGCTGGAACAATCATTTGTAGTGCACTGATATGTTTGATCAAACAGGGATTCATATACAATAATCTTCCGCAATAGGAGCAATTTTGCATGCCTTCTGTAAAATATATTTAATTGAGTATAAAGTTAATTACAATAAAGTTATATCAAAGTACAGGAATTTGTTTTGCTTTTTACATTATTAAATATCATATCTGTAATCGTATATCCTTTCTTATCTTCTTAATGAAATGGTTAATACTGTATGTTTGTATAAAAATATTTTATTTGTTTTAACAGTAGAATGCCATGTACCTATTTATTGTATGCAATTACAATACACTGTATAAATAATAAATATATTTCATTCATTCATTTTATTTCTAATTATAGAGTAAAATTTCATCATCACCAACTAACTCTCTTCCTAATTCATCAAACAATGCATCTCTTGAATATAGTTCTCCAAACATATCACATATGTATGCAGAAGTTCAAAGACATCCTAAAAATCCATATGAAAAATTAAAAGGGCAATCAGATTCTGATCATGATACAGATGAATATGACGATCCAGATAAATTTAGAAGAAATAGAAAACAATGGGCAAATTGTCAATCAGATTTATATGAACCTCCACCAGTTCCAGAAAAACAAAATATTTATGATGATGATTTAGCATCTATTCCTGAAATATGTAAGTCTATTTTTATAAATGAATATTATCACTAAAATTAAATAATTTACTAATTTAATTTATTAAAAATAATTCAATCATTTGATCCATTTTTAATATTTAATAAGCCATATAAATATGAGTTAAATTAATATTTTTTAAAAACTATGTTTATTTTTTTACATTTGCTAATCTTTAAACCCAGAAAATAAATTATAAATCAGTAATTTAAAATAATATAAATAAGAATTGTTTTATATTAAATTCTTTTCAATGTCGCCGGCTGTTATTAGAAAGACGAACATTATTAAACATTGGATAAAATTATGCATAGTCCCTTGAAGGTGGGGGCGTGGTCCCTGTTCGGGCACCAGTATGAGGACAAAGTCTTCGAGGATTCGTGATCCCAGCCCCTAAGTCACCCGGTCACTGATGTTCTGTTGTAATTTGAATCTCAATATGGGTTTCCAAATTCGATAACCATTGCAACAACAATAACATTTGCTCCATGAAAAAAACTGGTTAAACTTTATTAAATAACTAACTACTTTGTAACAACTTACTGAACAATTAAATTGAACATAAACGATAAGCCTTCTGAAACAATAATGATACTTATAGAAGACAATTACATCACCAAACAACACATTTACAATAACCTTGGCCAACTTGGCCACCATACACCATAGTCCTTCAAACAGTACATGGATGAAAGGATCACCACCAAAACTGACAACAGCTTTCCAGAAGGAAGATCCAGTTCCACTAGCGCACTCACTTATACATCCTCGGATTTGCATACTAAAGAACTTACTCCATTATTTGAAATAAAGTTTTTTCAATCCTTCATCTCTCTATTTTAGAAACCACAAAATATTAAAATTTTAACAGAAGGACCTTTAATAACACAATAATAATAATTTTATTTTCTTCGACAAAACATCTGCCATTGAGATTAATAGCAATTAAAAATTCAAAATGGCGTTCCTCTCTCCGCCACCAGCTTGCCGTCGCAATCAACAAAAGGTGAACCTTCAAATTTTTCTTTTGATCCTTTCTTTACTAAAAACCATTTCACAATCCTCACAATGGAAAATTTTCTTCTAAAATTTATCTAATAAAGATCACAGTGGGAAAATGAAATAAATAAATTTTTTAATTTTATTTTCTAAATCATGTGAAAATTAAATAAGGAAGAATATTTTAGATTTGAATTACAGTAATTATGTAGATAATTTATAAAATTTGATATTTTGACAGAAATATAAAAAAGATAATGTGATTTAATTTACAATCAAATATGTAATTATTTTTAAGTATAATTACGAAAAAAACTATACCAGCATTGAAATGGTGTAATGCAATGCACGAAAATAAAATTGGCTAAGGGGTAGTGTGTGAACTGTGTTGCATCACATCCAATCACATTTCCCAATGCTATGATTTTATTGAAGTGTTTTTTTTGCTGAAAAATATTAAAAAACTGTTATATATTTCATTTTTCAAATACATATCATCCTCTATTATGACAAGTTATATGATGGTGATGTCATCAATAAATTCAGTGATTTGTCAGTGCAGCTGACAAAAAATTCAAGTTCCTGATAGTTTGATATGCAGAATGCATTGTTTTTGTGTCTAGTTCTTATATTTTTGTTTATTGTTAAGTTTATTACAATCAAGTGGAATGAAATAATAAATATTGGTAGTAGGCAATTCATAAATTTTGGACATCTCTGATTTATGACTGTGTAAGTCAAGGAATACCTGTATTATCAAAAATATTCAACAAAGTTTTCAATAATAAAAAAATCAAAAATGAACAATGGAAATTTTATTGCAATTGATAAACAATACAAATAATCCTTGACTTAGAGTTGTTTCAAAAATTTCAATTTGTCGTAAGTTGGAAATGCCCAGAATTTATGGATTTCTCACTACTAATTTTCACTAGGATACTATATATTATCTTAATAAACATAAAGAACACAAAATTAAAGAATCATCAAAAACAAAAAAAGGATATTATCCTTATATCAGAAATATAAGGATAACCTGATACTACAGGAGAACCTGTGCTAGGCAGGCACATTTCAATAGCATAGGTAGCTACAAATTTCTTTATTAAATATGAAAGTTTAAAATACAAAATTTATGATATCATTTTCACATTATTAATTAAATCTAAGAAAGAAATTACTAATTAATGTCTGTTTTCGAGATTTATCCACTTTAGAATGTTCCACTAATAGGAGATCTAGAGCTCATCTGTTATTTCTGTTCAAAACATGATTTGCTGGCCACTTAATATATGTTGCACATGATGTGCCGAAATTAAATATTATTGGCCATGGCCAAGGAACACAGATGGCCATTTTGCACAGTTTAAAAAATCTTGCAATATGTTTGGGTAGATATTAAGATTGCCACAACTTGCAGGTTGGCCACCTAGCTCAGAAAGTCACCAGCACAGGTTTTCCTGTATTAGGGAATTGAACCCAGGTCAGTTGCATTGACAAATAGCAGAATTTATCAATGACATTATTGTTGTAAATATGAGTTAGTCATAAATTGAGGTGGTTGAAAATAAAGGACTACATGTAACTGATTATTATGTACAGTGAAAAGCATACTACAAAATTAGAATTATTATTTGATTCTAATTTTGATCATAAAATATATAAAATATAATAAAGAAATGAATCTGGGACCTTTAAAAATCTTTCAGATATTGCATCTAAGATACAGTATTGATATTTTATATATTTTGTAAATTTATAATTTATAACTGATTAAAACAAAAAATAATTGCTTTTTCTTTAAATAGAAATTTATTTATTAGGTTAACTTTTAAACTAATTTAAAGCACTAATAAGCAGTCCAATATTTTTCTGATAAAACAGATTTTAATATGAGTAATGTTTTCGGCTTTTAAGCCGTCCTCAACTCTTACAATCCATTTAATATATGGAACACAATACAAAACACTACAATTCTAGAACTTATAATACAGTTTTTTAAATATTTAAAATTCAAAAATGCTTTCAAATTTTTAACAGGTTATTTTAAAAATTTATATTAAAATTTAACAAAAGTAACATATACTGAAATAAAATTGTAAGTAAGAATACAAGAATTAAAAGTCTAATTGTGCTTTAGTTTTTAGAAGTGCACAAATTATATTTGTGCAAAAACCACTTTCTATGATTATTATATTGGAGAACTCCCTTATAAAGCAAACTTCTATGCTTTAGAGATATTACTCATTTGTTTGTCGTTTATTACTACCCCATTTTTACTATCTCTATATATTTGTATTTCCTCTGCAGTAAATAACTCATTTGTGTTGTTCAATTGTTTTAATACTCTACTCTTCTCCCATTCTATTTTCACATTATATTTGTAAACTCTTTTAGCTAGAGCAGTTGTTAAATTGGCATTTCTTATGTCCCTTTTGTGCTCATTAATTCTATCTTTTAGATTTCTTGCTGTTGCTCCTATATATACTTCATTTTGATCATTTTCTAGGTTTATTAGTGGTATCTGGTATACTCCCATCCTTTCTTCTTGTCTGTATTTATCTTTTACATTTCAAAGGAGAATAAAGATAGTTTGTGCTCTCTTGAATGCAGGTTTCATATCTCTAGATTTTATTAGGACACTTCAGGATTTTGCTTATGGAGTATACTATAGATAATGCTAAGTTGTTATTGTGATTTATAGTACATGTACCATACAATAGTTCTAAAATTTTGAAATCCAAAACAAGTGGCTGGAAAGCTTTTTCATAAGGGATTGTGAACTTATATTAATCTGTTAAGCTCTATTATAAACCTAACAGATTATATTATTGTCTAAACAAGGGCTTCTCAAACTATGGATCGCGACCCCAAATGAGGTCGTGAAGCAAAATGCTGGGGTCGCAAAAATTAAATTCAAAAACTTGAATTTCAGTTTATATGTAATTTCACAAATGCCCAATATTTAACGTATGACAACATATGTATTTTCAGTGTAGTTGGCTGATTGTGTTCATCTTAATAAGTGTGTAAATGATTTATGTACTTATGTTTTATTTCATATTTAATACCTGGGGTTACAAAAAATCTCGTAATGAAAAATGGGGTCATGAATGAAGAAAGTTTGAGAAGCGCTTGTCTAAACTACTAAATATTAATAAAAATTGATGTGATAGAAAATAATTTTTAAAGTTAATCAGATTGTGTGTTTATATTTATATGTTTTTTCATTTAATATATGATAGTTTATACAGAGTTTTTGATTAAAAAATTGCATTTATTAATAAAACTAAAATTTTATTTTCTAATTTATCTAATTTTTAGCACTTTGTCAAGAACAAAATGACAATTCAGCAAATTCAATAGCTAGCCAAGCAGTTGCTGGAAATGTAGCTTCTGCTGAAATACCTTATATGACTCCACCTGTATCTCAATCTAATATTATTTCTATAGTAACATCACAAGAAGAAACTAATTTTCAAGGTAACTCATAATTATATTTTTCAAATATTATATTCTAATGGAAATTATCTAATTAAATTAGTTTTCAATCAATATCTTGATACATAAAATAATTTCTTTAAATATTAAAAAATAATGACTATTACTATAATATATTAGATATATATATATTTATATATAAACTGATTTGTGTATAAGCTGATATCTCTACTTCATCCTTCATCTATGTCTATAGCACTTGCTGTTCAGTATATGTTATGCTCCCCAAAGTATTGAGAGCAGACATATTTTGCATAGCACTTGATCACTTCTAATTACTGCATATGCACATGTAATATGCAAGTTCAAGACTAAATATCACATATCGCTAAAGGAAGAATATCTGTACCAACACATGGTATATTTCACTATCCTATATAGCTACTGACTCCAAAATAAATATATGCAAAATTTATTTTCAGACTATTCCTTGTGTGTCTAAAAACCTATTTATATCCCTTGTGATATAAATAGGTTTTTAGACTTATATATATATATTTGTATTTTGAAAAAGATTAATATTTGCATTATGGCAGTAGTTTGAATCTAACATATTGTATTACCAAGGTATGCCTGTAATAGGACATGTATTTTTTCAGTTTTTTTTAATTTTTTGTAATTATTGAGAAAAATATTTGTTCATGAAATATTAGCATCATTTATAATACAAATATTCTTCTAATTATAAACATAATCTGTTTCTAAATTTTGTTCATATTTCAAAAAGTTTATAGTTTGAAATTTGCTCTTACACTGAATCTGGAATATTGAACATACTGTATTGCATAATACAATATAGATTATTGATAGAATAATTAAAAGTTTCTTATTTTAAAAATTTGAATATTTATTTGCCTGATTATAATATAAGGATTTTTGATGGAAAACTTTGCCATCTTGAAATACTATAGTAACACAAATAACTATGTAGTTACTATAAAACTACACATTCTACATGTTCAATATTCTTTTATTCAATTACTAAAATATAATTGATTTGGGCTTAATTATACCTGAAACATTTTTATTAAAATTGGAATTTGTTCTTTTAACTCTACTATAGTGCTATTTTTCATTTTGTAATTAATTTTGTAGTTTTTACAATACATTTGTGGCTAGATCATTTCATTATCAGAATGAAAATATCTTGTGCAGTTTTTGAATTTTTCCAAAATATGAAAATAAAATGCATATTTATATTTCATATATATAAACTTCCAACTTATATAACTAGTATATCTATAAATAAGCCTTATTCAAAGTGGAAAAAGATAGTTTTATTTTAGAAAAGTACTTTTGACTTCAAGAAGTCATCATCAGCTCTATAAAAAACAAAGAGAATACATCGTTTTGGAATACAATACAGGTAGGTCTCAATTAGTGCGAATAATGAGTTCCACGAATTTCTTGCACTATTCGAAGTATTAACTATATGTAAAATATGGTAATTGATTCTTGCTTTGTGAGATTCTGGCCATTAGCTAACCTCACGATGAACAACCACAATACTAATAGTTTAAGAAATATTTATTTTCATATTTTAATCGTTGTTCATCATCTAAAATTAATAACTTACCAGGAATTGCATCTCATACCATCATCAAACCAACCACCAAATCGAAAGCAGAACTTGAGCACTGCTTTTATGTCACTCAATCACATCCATTTTTTGCTCTAGCATAATCACTAACCTCTTCTTTTTTCGTTTCCTGTTTTATCATCAAAACTGTTCTTCCTTTTATCCATTTCGATACTTTTTAAAAGAAAATTCTATACTATACTGTATGTATACGATAACAAAGCTGAATAATAGTAATGTTAAATAGCTAATGGCAAAAAGCCCATCTTTCTGGTGTTTCACCCCTTCAAAGCCAAGTGACTGTTCTTGGACTGCTCCTCGTCCGGTTTTACTAACTGAAAATTAACGGTAATTTGTTAATTGACATCATAAAAGGGGACGGACATTTGTTAATAAGACTGGTCTATGCTTACATCTTGCATTAATCGAATATTTGCTCGCACTAACTGAAAAATGGTATCATTTTAATAAGTCACACTAATCAAATATCACATTATTCGAACTAACACTAATCGAGGCATACCTGTATTTGGAATGTTATATAAAAGTTTAAAAAGAATGTTAGGATTACATAAAGAAATTAATAACCAAATAAAGGGAATCTTAATTTCATCTAAATAAATTATATAAAATAAAAATGCAAATAAAAATAATAAAACGATTAAAAAGAAACTATTAAATTAAATTACGAATAGAATTAAAATGGTTACATAAAAATCATATGGGGGTTATATAAACCACTGTGGGGGGTATAATAACTGATCGATTGTCATTTATAACATACTTCATATTATTATAATGTTCAACGACAATGGCTTCTGCCATTTTTATATCTTCCGCTTTACTTATCTGTCTGACGATGCGCGCTTGATCCCATTGGATGTTGATGTCATACTGGTAGCAATGTTTGATGGACACTGCTACCAGTGATAAGTTCAACCAATGAACATTGCTACCAGTGAATATGTTGACCTATGATGTCAACATCCAATGGGATCAAGCACGCATCATCAGACAGATAAGTCAAGCGGAAGATATAAAAATGGCGGAAGCCATTGTCCTCGAACATTATAATAATATGACGTATGTTATAAATGACAACTGACTGATTATTATATCCCCACAGTGGTTTATATAACTCCCGTATGATTTTTATGTAACCATTTTAATTCTATTCGTAATTTAATTTAATAGTTTTGTTTTAATCATTTTATTATTTTACTTTATTTTTATTATTTTTATTTTATACAATTTATTTAGATGAAATTAAAATTCCCTTTATTTAGTTATTAATTTCTTTATGTAATCTTAACATTCATTTATAATTCTTTTTAAACTTTTAAATAACATTCCAAATATTGTATTCCAAAATATTGTTTTTTATAGAGCTAATGATGACTTCTTGAAGTCAAAAGTACTTTTCTAAAATAAAATTATCTTTTTCCACTTTGAATAAGGCTTACTTATAGATATACTGCATATTTATATATACTTGATTTTTCATAATAATTAATACAAAAAGAGTAAGAGTAATAAATAGAATTATTTCTTGATGTTAGGCTTTATTTTATATAATACAAAAAGACAATTCACATGGAAGCAACAATTTATTCTCATGAAAAATGTAATGTTTTTTTTTAGAATAAATTATTTTTTCAGTTAACAATTATTGTAGCTAAAGAATAATTAATGATAAGTTGAAAACATTGAATTTTTTCACAAGAATAAATTGTTGTTTCTGTATAAGCTGAAATCTTTTCATGTGTATGAAAACAATTTCAATTAATTCATAATTATAATAATTTATATAATTTAATCACTTTTTAATTATTCTATATTATTATAATAATTTAATTTTTAATTAACATTTTTCATTTAAGAAGCTCCTTATACAATCATTAGTGTGAGAGAACCATTAGCCAAAGTGCGACAGCAAACTAAACAGAAAGGAAGAGCTCCGAATTATCAGGTAAAAAATATTAATTTTAATAATGATTCATTTTGAATTAAGATTAAATATAGATACTTCATTTAGATGAAACATAATGAGAATGAAAATTACTATTCTGAAGTTACAGAAGAAGAACAGATGTATGCAGAAATTAATTCTGCTCAAGAAACTGCACATTTTATGGATCAAAGAAATTTAGAATTACCACCAGCTCCTCCTACTGTTGAAAGTTTAAAATCTGTGGCTCAAGCTCATTCAAGACAAGGTAAAAAATTCTCCAAATTTATAATTATAATTAATTGTGAATATGTGCACAAAAATTCATAAATTTTTCAACCAACATAACTTATTTATTTAGGACAAAATTTATTATATCAAAAATGTAATAGTATAGTTTTCCATTATCATTTTTCTATAAAATTGATGGACTCTGTGCTATATAGTAGAATTCAATTAATTGGGGTAGTTGTTTATTTGAAACAAATCTTGAAGAACAAAAATAAATCAAGAAAATAACCATAATTTGCTTCACCTATTTGGAATTTTGAAATACTATGCTGTTTAATTGGGACAATATACCACACTTGGTAGAGATGCTGATTAAGCATCTCTACCAAGTGTGGTATATTGTACCAATTAAACAGCATAGTGATTAGGGTTAATAATGAAAATGACTAATTTTGAAAGTCCAATGCTTAGGAATTATAGAGAGTATTCTTGCATGCATTGACAATAGACTTAACTGTTAAAATGAAAATGAAGATTGTGAAATGAAATTGTTAAAGTAATTAATTTTAACAAAATACCAATAGACATCAGAAAATCAAAGAGGTGAAGAGGTGATTAATCAGGATGATAGGAAATTTATTGCTGGATTACAGTGTTACTTTACACAAAAAGGCAATAAAAGAAATGTTATACTGAACTAGATATTCTAAGCTTATTTTGTTCAGTTGCAGTCAGTCAAGAAAACATAGTATAGTATGTTCCACAAACTGTGCTATATCATTAACTGTTACAAATTACATGCATGCTTGATAAATACATTGAACTGTTTTTTGCGTAAATATTTTTCTCTGATCTGTATCATTCGTTGCAGAATTTGTTTGCAAAATTTTTACTGCTCAGTATACAATAATTTTATTTTTTTTTTTAGATAGAATTTCACATAATTAGTGAAGCCTTTAAAAATATGTCAAGTTTCATAAACTCTAACCTCCATTGATTTTAGTATTATAAGTTTTTTAAGAATTTTTTATATTTTTAGTTATAGTAGAATTTGGTTAAATGGGACATATTAGGATTAGAACACTTTGGCCCAATTAACGGTAACTTCATTACTACATTATTTAATTCCAAGCTTTACCATTTAAAAATTATATATATTCAAACTTCTGAGATACTCTCTTAATATATACTGTGAACTGTTTATTCAATTTTATGAAATTTAGCAGGATAGTCAAACATAATCAATGATATCATGAAATATTTTTTACCTTCAATATTATTAAAAAATGGTGGGCATTTAATTTTCTTTTCCTGTAAAAACTATTGAATCATTCAATAGATTTTTATGGCATTCAATATATAGGCCAGTGGTGGCCAAATTGCAGCTCACGAGCCACATGCAGCTCTTTGGTACCTTCAATGTGGCTCCACAGCATGAAAGTTAATATGGAGCAAATACCTACTTAATTCTGAAAATAATATATTTATAATTTGTTTATTTATTGTAAAGAGTAGTATGCATCTAAATGAAATAAATGAATATGAAATATATAATAAATAATTTTGAAACCATTATTAAGATTACCCAGAAAAACTAATCTGGCTCCCATCCAAAAAGAAACTGATTGTGGCTCTCAAGTATCCAAGAGTTTTCTATATGGCTTAGTGACATGAAGCTTGGCTACCTCTGATATAAGCTATGCCATTGAAGATGATTTTAATAACATATATTTTAATTCTTTATCTTTAATCTTTTCAAAATAAAGGACATGTTTGAAAGGAAGCAATTATTGAATTTTTTCACTATACCACTTTAGACTTTTTACCTGATATCTTTCAATGTTTTCAAAATGCTGCTATTATGTAAAGTGGAAATTCTTAAAGTAGCATTTCTAAATCTTAAAAAATAATGTTTTGAAGTTTTTTGAAGCCCAGAATTACTGTTTTAAAAAAGGACAAATGGGAATTTACTGATACCATTTTTATTATTACAAATATTCTCTATTTATGCAAATAATTGGAATCAAATGTTTTTACATAATTCAAATTTTGCAGAAATTGGGGAAAAAATTGTTTGATACTTTTTATTCAAAATTTTTGTAAGAGTTAGTGAACTACTGTGATTTGAACCTATGTCACATTACAAGGTTGTTCAATAAGTTCGCGGAGCGCCATCTATTAGTCAATATTAGAACTAAAACTTCGATGCCATTTTCATATTTGTTCTTTCTTAGAAACACGTCAAAAGTTTCAGTTCGATCTGTTAATTTATTCATTGTTTAACCGCCCTTTATATCTAACGTGTTGTGCCTTTTTTTCAATATAGATAAAATTGAGCAACGTGCAGTTATTAAATTCTTTGTAAAGAAAGGTTTAAAGGCAATGGAAATTCATACCGAAATGGTGAATGTGTTGGGTGAATCTGCTCCTTCAAAAACAATGGTTTGCAAGTGGGCTAGTTTGTTCAAAAGTGGTCGTACCAGCCTTGAAGACGATCTGCGAGAGGGACGTCCAAAAACTGCATCAACACCGGAAATCATCGGAAAAATACCGGATATGGTATTGGAAGACCGTCGATTGACTGAAAGAGATTTAGCAGAGGCTTTAGGCATTTCATTGGGCACAGTGAGCAATATTTTGAGTGTTAATTTGGGTTTCAAAAAACTATGTGCAAAATGGCTGCCGCATTCTCTAACGATGGAGCAAAAACACATTCGGATGCGACTTTGCCAGCAACATTTGGAGCGTTTTAAGAAGAATAAAAGCGACTTTATCCGTCGATTTATCACAATGGATGAGACTTGGGTCTACCATCATGATCCTGAATCAAAACAGGAGGCTAAGGAGTGGTGTGAACCCGGCTCTTCGGCGCCGAAGCGAGTTCGTGTGCAAAAATCAGCCAAGAAGGTGTTAGCATCAGTTTTTTGGGATGCAAAAGGAATTTTGTTTATAGATTACCTCCAAACTGGCAAAACAATCAATTCGGATTATTATTGTAACCTTTTGAATCAATTAGACGAAAAAATTCGTGAAAGAAGACCCGGATTACAGAAGAAGAAAATCATTTTCCACCAAGATAACGCACCTGCGCGCACAGCTCAAAAAACCATTGCTAAAATAACTGAATTGAAGTACGAATTGTTGCAACATCCAGCCTATTCGCCAGATTTAGCTCCCTCCGACTTCTGGCTCTTCCCACACCTCAAACAATATCTCCGTGGAAAACGATTTTCTTCAAACGAAGAGGTAATAGCTGTCGTGGAGGGATATTTTGCAGAGCTGCCGGAAAACCACTACAGTCAAGGGATCCATAAATTAGAAGACCGTTGGAATAAGTGTATTGAAGTTGAGGGAAACTACGCTGAAAAATAAAGTCATTTTTACAAATAAAAATTGGTTTCTTCATTTCCGTTCCGCGAACTTATTGAACAACCTTGTATGTTGTTATATTGTTTTCTAATCGAAAGGGAGACAATGCTGCATGAAACAATATCATATCAGTGATATGATATTTAAGATCAACAAACAATACATAAACATAAATAAAATAAGCAATATTAATGTTTAAATATTGTTAATTAAAATATTCAAACTTGTAATTTACAAATACAATAAATGTTTATTCAATATACCTCAAAAAAAGAAAAAAAATTTTGGAAAATTTTTAATTAAATTCAGATTTTTGGAAGTTGGATATATATAAATTGGGAAATACCTATATTGTGTTAAGTTTCATTTTAAAGCATACATTCATTATTGTGTAATGTTCATATAAAAATGTTTACAATTTCAGTTATAATGTGGCACCCATTAATTTTTCAGAAAAATTATAATGGTTAACTATATTCTGTTAATTGTCTTAAACACATACACAAGTTTAATTCAAAATTGGTTGAAGAGAGATCTTCTATGGAAGTCAGAACATTTCTTTTTTCTTTGGGAGAAAAAATTTTGTTCAAATCCTAAGTAAGTTACTTGTATTGTTTGCCACTTTCAGGCCAGTTTTATATTTTCATGTTTTGAATATACAGATTGTTCCTCTCTTTATGAGTTAATTTGGATGCAATTTTACCACAATAAAATCAAGTAAAGGTCAACAAAATCAGTACTTTATGATTATATAATGATTTATCTAAATAAATGAAAATATAGATATTAAAATCAAGAAAATTATTATAATAATGAAATTATTTGCCATATAAAATATTAAAGAATTTTTATTCTTCATTAATATTGACAGATAAATAGATAGTGATTCATCTGCATTAAACATTATCTTAGACACAATCCAGAAGTGGAAATTTATTTATATTATATGCTGGTAAAACCAGAGGACATGCTACTTTGTTTATCCACCATTTTGAATTTTGTAGCAATGATAGCAGTGGTGGAACTAAAATTTTTGGTTTCCTGCAAAATATTCTGTCCTCTACCATGAAAAAAATTTATCTAAATATTTTTATTAGAAAATAACAAAAAAGAACAAAATTGCAACTTTAAAACATAATTGAAACTTATCAAAAGAAAATATATTTAACATTTAAAATTTTTCCTTCTGGATTTTAAATTTGCAAAATCTCTAATCACATCTTTTATTTCCATACTTTTGGCTATTGCTCCTACTGCTGCACTGCTCTTCAATGAATGTTTCACTCCTTTCATGGTGTATTTAATTTTTATTATATTATGTTGTTAATTTAAAAAAAAGGGGGTAAAGAAAGTACAGACAAAGAGGATTTGGGCCCCCATGTTGCAGGGTCCAGTGCATTGTAGTTTTGCCACTAAATGAAACAAACCAATTGTACTGTATAGTATAAATATGTATCTGGTTTAAATGCCTTTTTATGAATGTTTAATATTTATTGCAATTAATGTTCAAATTTTTGATTAAAAAGGGGGTAAAGAAAGTACAGACAAAGAGGATTTGGGCCCCCATGTTGCAGGGTCCAGTGCATTGTAGTTTTGTCACTAAATGAAGCAAACCAATTGTATTGTATAGTATAAATATGTATCTGATTTAAATGCCTTTTTATGAATGTTTAATATTTATTGCAATTAATGTTCAAATTTTTGATTTTTTGATACTTTTTAAAAAATATTTGCAAAGCCAAAGTTTGTTAAGTGGGAATTCATAAAATGAGAATTATCTGTATTTATCTTTTCAATATTTTTAACATTTTGATGACTATGTTTCAGTGATTTTGAGAATATTACTGCTCTAAGAGGAGTAATAATAATAATAATGATCATACTCATTTCTAATTCAAACCATAAGTAACATTGCATTTAACAGTAACTAATTTGTAGCCATCTTTCCACTTAATATTGTTCTATATGCTCTTAGCTATAATTAATACCATCTAGAAATAATTTTCAATTTGTATAATTTGTTTTAAAACAACAGAAAAACTCAAAAATAAGAAATACTGTATGTGAAATTGTAATAATAATGCAGTTTCACATATAATAATTCTTATTTTCATTTAATTGTTATTTTATGAATATTAATTTGCTAAGGAGGTAAATATTAATAGATTCCGAATAACAAAAAATTAATAACATATATTCTAAAGCTATATAAGAATTTTGAAAATCATCCAAAATTATCAACTGTTACACTGCCAAACTAATTCAGAACTCACTATTAACATAATACTAATTTCTGCATAGTGCTGTTAATAGTGAGTTTTGAAAATCATTTTCAAGAATATCATTTTACTAATTATATTAAAATTACTTGACTTTTTTTTATAAAAATAATCAAAAATTCATTAACAATTTCATTACAATCAATTTTAGTTCACTATAAAATATTATAATTTCTTTATTTTGAACTTCCTGATTTTATCTGCAGTCAACAATTACAGAACTTTTTCTAAAATATTGAAAAATAGGTAAATTTTTATGTGAATAAGTCTGAATAGGTGAATTAGTTTTTGTAAAAATTGCTATGATTTAAGTGACCATTACACTAATTTTTTTATTTTTTTTAATTTTAAAGTTAATGTTATGAAATTTATATATATGAGAGGAGAGAATATTATATTTAATGTTTTTACAATTAAAATTTTCTCATATATTCTAAAAAAAAATTAATAAATAAAAAAATTTTTATGATGTTTTATTAGGAAATAATATAAATGTTAGGCTAAAACAATTATACTTTCTGCCTTCAGAAAGGATGTCAAAACAAGATAGGATAAGTTTCATTTACATAGGATTAATATTTAAAAAAAAAATCATATTGTTCAACTTTCATACACCAGTAAATTTCCTACTTTTTTATTATAAAATTGATAAATCCAATTTATTTAAAAGACTTAAAACTACCTTATCTTGTTCCTATTGAATTATAGTATATATCTGCCAAAATTCATGTTTCTATGTCAAATAGTTTTTGAATATTTGATTTCCTCAGTTGAAGAATTTTC
>AYEL01073909.1:0-16943 GCA_000484575.1 Olivierus martensii
ATATTTTATTAGAATTAATTAAAGATAAATAAACAGCATTAAAAATAAACATATTTATTATTTAACTTTAAAAATATGTAAATAAAATGTGTTTTTTCTTATTTTCTACATTAGAATTGTCAAAAGACTTCAAAATTTTAACCGAAGGGTTTGCTATTCTTTGTTATATATATATAGTAACTAGCGTATTTGTTATTTTTTTTATTTAAATTTCGTTGAATTTATTTTAATAATCTATTTTTCTGTATAATTTAAACAAGCGACAGGATGCGACGTGACGCTATAATCGAATCGAGTAGTGTTATACCGCATTTTTTCCCTCTCCATATTGTTTTTCTACAATGTTTACAATGAAAATAAATATATTAAACTGATTTACACCTCTTAAAAAAATGGAAAAATAAACTTATTAGAAAACCTAATGAAATTTCTTTATAAATTCATAACTCGATGAAAAATTAGCATGTAAAAACCTGAGAATTCATTACAGGATCTGTAATAAAGCTAATTCTGATAGTAATGCTAATTTTCTCGAACACAAAAAAATATTCTCGTAATACCTGTAAACTCATAAAAATGGTTTCTGCTATTATTTAATTGAGATATGGGTATACACTACATAGCCTTAAACTATCCTATGAGCAATATTCTTCGCACACGTAGCAATATAACTAGAAACTTCAACATTCTAACAGTCTTCCAGTATTCGCAATGTAAGATTGGGTTTATATCTTCATACAGCTGTATTAAATTTTTAAACAGACGTATTGTCGTCATAACACCAAAGAGAAATTTTACTGTAAAAATTTCAGATTTCGTTTAAGATAAAATTTATTGAATTTTTATAATTTTCTCGAACGATATTTTACTGATATCCGTTACCGTGTAAGACTACGAGAGAAAGAGAACGAGTGAGAGAGAAAAATCAATAAATTCCGCCAGTTGAGACCAGTTGCTTTATCAAAATGTCCTCTGAAATGCATTTTGGCAAACATTTGTGACGCAAAAAAAAAGATTTCTAATATACCTCGCAGGTATAAAAATGCGTTCATTGTAGCAACTTGGTATAAAAAGTCCAAGTTTGGAAGATAAGAGTTAACACCTGTACATGCACCTGTAAAGGTGTGTAAGTCTCTGTAGTAAATGTGTATGTGCATCGCTGAGACAGCACCGTCTGGAGAGAGGAACTGTTGTGTTGTCCTCTATCGATCTGTTTCGGTCCGGAGAATTAACACTGAAGAGGCAAAAGGTCAGAGTTCATTGGGTTATAGATAAGGTTTGTTTATACATTGCTTATCCAAAATTTCACTTCTTCAATCATTTATGCATCAGATGTCGATATTTAAAAAGATTCATCACGTATAAATTTAGGTAATTTTTCTTGATATATTTTGCAACTGATTCATTTTTATGCAAGAAATGTAGAATCAGTCGAAATTATTTTTCGTTACATAAATCTTTTACAGTTTACAGATTATATTAAAAAACACGATCGAAAATAAATTACCGTTTTAACCGAATCATAAAATTAAATAAAAAACAAAAATACTACTGTAAAGATAGAAACACAGCATGCAATGTTTCATACGATTAAAAATTAAGTGCGTTATATCGATTCACGCATTCATAAGTTAATAACAAAATAAAACGATTGTAAAAAATGATAAAAAAATCAATAAAAAAAGGTTTGCAAATGTAAATTTTTATAGGAAATGTTTACAAGGAAATAAAACCTTTTTTTTTTCTGAATTAGTATTCCAAATGTAAAAAAATAATAATAATAATATTGATGTAGAACTCGGATTATTATATTAAACGAACCGTAGAGATGTCAGAAATGGATTAAAATTCTACAACTTGGCATAATTATCAAAAATAAAAAAAAAATCTATAAAATATTTCAGAGACAAAATCTTATAAATATTTTATATTAAAACTACACGGAATCATGTCTTTATATATGATTAAATATTAGATATTTTTTTTGTACTGGATTTCTTTTCGATGATTCTAGATATATAAGATAAGCTGTATTTTTAGGATATTTTTTTGTACTGGATTTCTTTTCGATGATTCTAGATATATAAGATAAGCTGTATTTTTATTGTGGTATAGTTTATATCTAGGAACAGTAATAAGAGTATATGAAGAGAAGTTATTACATAAATTCTTCGTATATTACATACAAAATTATTTTTCTTGCAAATTTGTTGTTTTTCTTATAATTCTTCGTATTCATTATATTATTTCTTTAAGCACTACTGATAGCTTGTTTTCTCTCATTGCTTTTGGAATAAAAAAAAAATAGAAGATTACAAAACAAACGAAAGAAAAAATCAGTAGGATCCTTTTTTAATTCTCAAATCTTTTTTTTTTTTCATTTTTTATACTTATTTATTCGAAAATAGCACTTCGCACAGTATTGTTTTTCACTAGATAGCCTAGTTATGACATATTTTTTTCGATATGAAAACGCAAGAAAATCCTAACATGTCCAATCCTTAATTCATTCAGGTGAGTTAGTTGATACATTAAAGTGATATTTGGATTATTTAAAGGTGAATTAAGAGTAGAGTAGGCTGACTTCGGTGTGATTAAAGTGAAAAATGGTATCGGTAATAACATTTGACATATTGATCTTCCAATTAAAGGCGAATAATAATAGTTCATATCCTTCATAAATTTACTAAAGATCTCAGATAAACTTTCAAATGTATCTGAAGCAATTTTAGATCTTAAAATTATAATTTTATATTTCCAAAATCACTTAGAAGTGAATTCTTATTTTGAATTAGACAATAAATTATTCTTCTCCGAATTAGGCATTTTTTTCAGTGATTTGCTTAATTTCGTTTCTACACAGATTAATTTTATTTAATTAATTTTTAAAATTTGTAATTCGTTTAAAATAATATGTTATGAGATTCATTCGCTCCCTCTCTTTCTCTTTTTTTTTTTTTTTTTTTCTTAAAATAATATGTTATGAGATTCATTCGCTCCCTCTCTTTCTTTTTTTTTTTTTTTTTTTAATTTAGAAACTTAACTTCTGCTTTATTAAATTTCGAATAATTAATTAAAAATTTAAACAGTGTTATATTTTTCTATTTATTTTATATTCAATGTATATAATTTGTTTAGCAATAATTTATTATTTTATTAACTGATTTATTGATTTTTTTTTAATTAATTTAGGCTATTCTGAAATTTTTCATTTATATATTTCTAAATTTTGATTAATGCATTCAATTTTTATGCTCAATATTTTTCATGATTAATTTTTATTTATATTATTCAAAATAAGTGATATTTTATAATGTAGTATAATAATTAAACTGTATTCATCATTTATTTTCATGAATAATAGTTTAAAAGTTTTAATCTAATATAATTAGATTAAATAATTAGTAATTAAAAATGTTTATATATTAAATAAAGTAATATATTTCGAGATTACCTTTTGTGAAGATTTCATTAGAAAATTCGCATCAGAACTTTCTTACTATCCATTAATCTCTAGAAAGAAATGTTCTACTTCTTTTACATCCTGCTACGTGATGCTGTCCACACTTCTTGAATGTTCCTTTTTTTTCCCCCCAAACTTGTGGGTATCAGTGTCTTCTCAGTTCATTTCGACGACTCGACTGACCTTTGCTGAATGACAAACGACTCTTACAAGTCTAAAAGTGGAGCGTAGAAGCCACTTTTCTAACTATTGATGGGACATTTCGTTCGATGGTTCGCTTTGTAGGTCAACTGATGTTTTTAAAGTAGATCTACTTGTACGATGTTTTTCTTTGTTGTAGTCTGACTTGTTGGGAATGATGTCATTGAATTATTTCTCATGACAGTTGTCTATATATCAATGAAAATATAAGTTAACTTATAATGTAATGAAAACAGCATAAAGTTATAATCATCAATTTTAAAATTATAAAATGATAAAAAAATATCATTATTAAAGATAATTCAAATCATTTATTATCTTGCAAGAAGCAAGTCTTTTTCTGTGGTTATTCTAATCTATTCCCACTTAATCCTGTATACCGCAGTCTAAATTTTGTCTTAGTTTATTCAACAAGATCAAATCTATTTTCAATCCTAACTCCATCTAAACTTACAATAAAGTCAACCTAACCTAATTTATATAATTTAATTCATCTTAATCCCAATTTATCTCTTGCTTTTCAATATTGTTCAACTGGAGCTCTTAATCTAATGTTACATCCTGACTTTTTTTCTTGGTTTATGTTGTTGGATTGAAACGAAAAAACTTTTCCAATTTCTTATAGAGTACATGTATTTGTGGAATTCTAATAATTTCTACTATTTCTTTTATAGTTTCTAATAAAGTTTACAAAAGTTGTCTTCTCCAATAAACATACCATGTAGGATTCTCGGACTGTAATTAGTTGCGAGATACTGCCATTTCGATCAGTTTAATACAACTTTTGGGTGTAACTGCATCGAAAGGACACCACACCTATGTGACCACCTGCTTTTTGGTTTTGACTAATACCGCTACAACAATAAATTCCGTGATTGATTTCATATATGTATACACACACTGTTTATTTATTTATAAGAGAAAAATGGTGTAAATATGGTATAAATTATGTAAAATAAACGTTATGATTCTAAACACGTATTCGCTTTAAACAATCAACTTTTATCAACTTGATCGTAATTGTTTTTGAATCAGAGAGCAATTCAAATTATATTTTTTGAGATTATTTTCTTAATTTCTTCAAAAAAATAGCATAAATGTGAAATTTTGTTCATCTGGTTACGTGATTGATACTGACTTTCGACTTGCTGTTTTCTCTCTCTTATATTACTATTTAAAAAAAAATGGCAAAGTTAAATTATTATTAACATTATTAAACATTAAAAGCACAGCATTTCATCATTAAAAACTTTATATCTCGTGAGTAGATACCATTTGCGAAGAATGAATGCAAATTACTTTATCCATAAATTATTTCCATTTCAGATTTCCTATAAAAGCAATGCGTCACAAAACGTTTTACACACCACATTCAAGCAAAATGGAAAAATAAATATACAAAAAGAAAGAAAAACTTTCGAAATTAACTACTAAACGACTAACTTTAAAAATGTAAAAAAGTTCTTCCGATAGTCATTTCTTTGCATTTCTACTTAAAGTTCCATTAAGATATCACTGAATAAATATGACTTATGTCGTTTTAATCTTCAGGTATCACGACACATCAGTATCATTTCGTTTCAACGCGTCGAGAAAATGCAGGAATTCGTGCCAGAAGTCGTTTAAGAAAATTGATACTTCGTCACGCACCATTTAGTCGACATGGGACAAAGATCACCCAACAAAGTGGGTGGCATTACTTAAATTCACATGACAGAATCACCACAGTCATTATCCGGTTGATACATCTCCGTAAATAAAGATGTATGTTTGGTTTATTAACAAATTTCTCCGGATTACAAGGAAGAAATCGAGATTCTGTAATTATCCGTAATGTCTGTTATAAACTGAATGATTTTGTTGTATTATTAATAATCGTTCTTTATTTTAAAACTGCAGTAAGATCCCGCTTAATGCTGTTTCAATATAATGCGGTTTTTCAAATTCTATATTTTTTATTGATTCACTTTGGCACGGTTTTTCAAACTGTTATACTCACATAAATCCGAAATCACACTAATTTCTTGCTTTAATACTCCTATGCCATCTCACAATGCGTTTGATATCATCAGTGCAATACATACGAAAGTCTGCTGCGGTCAAAGTTCATATTTATGATCGTTCATCAACGTTATTTTACAGTTAAAGTTTAGCCACTATTATGGAAATTATGGATCAGTTTAAACTATTACGGAAATTATGGATCAGTTTATACAAAATGATCCAAATTAATAGAAGTTCAAAGGCAAGATGAAGTGTCATGGGTTACAATGTCTAGTTATTGACAGAAGCAGACGAAGTGTCATGGATGTGGTGTCTTGCTATCGACAGTTGCTTGCTGAACGAAAAAGGAAAAGACAAACGATTTTTTGTTAGATGATTCTTAAGGAAAAAGCAAAAAGTATCAAATGAGGAAGAATCTTCCTCATCACCATCGATATTAGCAACAAAAAATGTCTATAATTAATGTAATACAATAGTTAACGATATTTAGCAATAAAAAATGTCTATAATTAATGTAATACAATAGTAATAATAGTTACAAAATAAAAAAAAGGTACGTATATTTTTTTATTCACTATCCCATTTCACCTACTCCCATTATTTACGTGTTAAGATGACCTCGTTTAACGCTTGATTTTTTTTTTTTTTGAACGTATCCCCCACGTTAAACGGGGTCTTACTGTAATTGCAAGTATAAGGGTAACGTTATCTATATCAATAATAAATAAACTTACAGTATAGAGAAGAAATATTGTTGTGATATTTCTTTCTTTGTCGAAACACAATTAAATTTCAAAGATTTTCTTTCTGAAAAGAAAAAGTTCCATTAACTAATGAACATGCCATTGTGGTCAATAACAGTTGATTTATGTTTCTTTATTATTATAATTTTAAACATTTTAAATTAACTATTTCATCGAAAGAACTAACTGTTTCAGGCATTCTCTTCCTCATCGATAAATTCCTTCATCGATAGCATTTCGTTGGAAGTACAAATAATTGCCTTTATACCATTTTCTTTCTTTTCGAATAATTCTTCCTTTGGAGAAATAAAATTCTTTAGGAGTTTTTTCTTCTTAACAATAAATTCTTTACCGCTACACCCATCTTTAATAAAACAATTATATAGGTTTATTAAATTTTTGTTATAATGTTCTTTATATGAAGTGAATTTTTTTCGTAATAAATTTTTTTACATTATAATATGTATAATCAAATTTATTATTACCTGTATATGCAAAATATACATAATTAAATTTTCATTTATATAATGAAATTACATCAATGATCACTGTGTATATTTACATCATTGTTGTGCACTCGCATCTCTTTTAAGTATATGTATATTTTATAAATAAAATTTAATTATGTAGTTTGTATTTTATATATAATTAAATTACGTGTCGATTAAAATATAGATTATATAATTAAATTTGCATATATATCTATAAAATTAATATTTGCTTAAATCGATGTAAGTGTACATAGTGACCGATTATTTTTCTCTCTTCTTGTGATATTTATCTCAGTCTAGAATGCTTTTGTCTTTTTATAGAACTTTCACAGTTTGAAATTGCAATAACTTTTCGAATGCCAAGTTTTCTGACCGCACCCTTCAATATTATTAAATAATAAACGAGAGACATGTGCTGAAAAAATACTATTACATCACTGTACATCTAAGATTTTCGTGTTTGATGATGTTACTTTTTTTTCATCCGGAAGATGATTGGGTTTGCATGATATACAAAATCAAACGAAGAATGGCACACGACAACACTAATTACATTAAGGTTTTCTCACGTTTTGATCATTAGATAGAGTAAATCTCTCAAAAGAAAGAATATCCACGATAACAAAAGTTTGTTAATGGAAGAGTAAAATCAAGTTCTGGTTTTTTTTTTAGATATTTTGTTCAAGATCCATATGGAGTTTCTCAAAGGAGAAAAGTCGATCGATTATTTTTCTCTGGTATAGTTTATTGATTTCACTAGTTAAGGTTTTGTAATAAATATTAATAGAGTACTAATCGCGTAAATAAATAATAAAGCGCGATTAGTAGTGCCAAAAATGATTTACTTCTCTATCTCCTACTCGTTAAAAATTCAATTCGTTGTCGCAAATTATTACGGAATTCAAATTTTATCGAATAAAGTACAATATGCTGATTTTATTTTTTAGTCTCTATTGATTAGAACATTATAAAAGAAGAAAAGCCAATTTTCTCTCACGGTTTTTTTTTTTTTTTTTAAATGATGTTATCATTCAATGTCAAGTTTGCAGGAGACAAAGAACAGAAATTTTGGAATTTTTATTCTGGAAAAAAATCATTAAGTCTCTCGGTTTTTTAGAGAATCATAATCAATCTTTCATGTTTATAAATAAATCAGTAACATAATTGTTAGTCTCCGAGAACATTAACAAAAGAGTATCGTATAAAACATCTGGAAAATATTAATTTATTCAGTCAGGAACATGTACACATATAACAAAGCCTGCTCTTATTTTTTATTTTTTTTTTTATATAAATTAACTTAGTATCAATATCTAAACATCAGCTTCGAAAGAAGACCAAATGAGCAGTTGCGTAGCGCGCTTCGCTACACATTGCGACGCGTTAGACGATACAAAATTATTTATTCAACGTGTTTAACTTTATTCTATTTTTAAAATTTGATAATTTTAAAATTTTAAACACTTGTAGCGAATTATTTTGAACACTTTTAAATAGTTTATCATAGAGAATGGGACGTTTACACACACACATTTCATTCGCGTCACTCTGTTTATCTTACTTGTCGCGCCAAGTGACGCTTGAATCGAAAAAACATTTTACAACTAAATCAATATAGATAACTTGCAATTTTTTTAAATCATTCGAATCACGTTAAACTTATTTTCTTGTTAAAAAATTTAAAAAAAAAATGTCCAACATGTTAACTAAATTATTTAATAGAAAAATGTGTAGTAGGAGATTTTAATGTTTTTTAATAGCATTAAATATTTTCCGATACTGGCCGTGTTAGCATTTTCTCTTGAATGAGCAATTACCAAATGAAAAATCGATAAGTATATAATCAGATTAGTATATTAAAAAGCTTCTTAACCTGTTTAACTACAAATAAAAGATTATTAAGAGAAACTACTTGGAATTTGTCATACTTACAACCTTACAAATGATTTTTTTTTCATTTGAAAAGTTTCTAATTTATCTCTGTAAGACGTATCAGAATAGAAAGTAATTACATCTATGCCACTAGATAGCATTCTCCTATTCTGTCATCTTTAATCCTCTAATAGCACCCATTTCAATTCGGAGTCTTGTGAATCCGGACATGATCGCTTTGGGAATAGGAAACTTCAATTTAGTTCCAAGAAGTTGGAAAAACGAATCTTCAAGTGCAGTTTTACTAGAAAGGAGAACAAAAAAAGACATACTTTAAAATATTTAAAAAATTTCCGTGGCTATATTTAACAATTTTTCGCTTTAAGTAAGAATTTAAATGCTAGTATAGTAATATGTAACGTTTTACACTTTGTAATAAATTAAGAAGATTAAATACAATCAAGAAGGCTCTTTCAAACTGCTATTGTTGTTATAATAGCATTTTGTATCAGTTTTAGCTTTCCTGATTCATTTTGGACGCTAAATTAATTGAATGGTTGTTACTAGTAGAATAATTTAATGTAGTAAACACTGTACTAGAATTTTTTACTTGTAACTTATTAAGAAAAACATTTGATTCAGGTTGCAATTATTACCATAACAGTTCGTTTAAAATTTGATATTTTATAAGTAACGAATGCCAAGTTTCATTTTTCTACCAGAAAAACAGTTAGTTAATCGCAGAATTTGCAAAAATAACGATGATAAATTCTGTAAGACGATATTTTTCTGTAAAGAAAAGAAACGGCATGC
Source organism: Olivierus martensii (assembly GCA_000484575.1). Classification (NCBI taxonomy): domain Eukaryota; kingdom Metazoa; phylum Arthropoda; class Arachnida; order Scorpiones; family Buthidae; genus Olivierus; species Olivierus martensii. Next base: position 9,588 of record AYEL01073909.1, read on the forward strand.
TAAGTATCTAATAGCATTAATTTATGTAACGATGTGTCAGAATGGAAGTTTTCTGTCCTCATCAAAGTCCTGTATCATTTTAAAGAACTTTTGATGGAAGCTAATGATTGTAGTTTGTAGAAGAATTATTTACGCAAAGACTCGTTAGTCAAGTAAAGACTCTCTACAAGATTGAAATTCCAAGATTGCCTCCTTTATTTAAGTTTAAACAACGCGCGTTTATTATCTAAAATAAATTAATAAATACAATTTTTTAACAGTTTACAATCTCACTTACGAACATAATAAACTTACAGATTCGTAAATTAATTACTAATTATATAGACTCTTTGTGGTTTGTATGTAACTGGCAACAATCATTTTAACCATTCACCTGAGTGTTTATAAATTTTATGAACAAAATTGTGGTCAAAACTATAGCTACATAAACTCGTACAAAGCATTAAAATAATTTATGCTTAAAATAACCCGCAGGTGATGTAAAACTGATAGAATTCTGAATCTATGTGAAATTCAAAATATAATTCTGTGGTTGCTTTATAATAACTCTACTGGATGAATTTTTTTACTCTCATAAGAAAAAATTAGACAATTAACTTACTTAAAATCATTAAAACGGATTAAAGTATGATAGAGAAAAATCGAAATTCTGTATATTTAATTACAAAAACTCTTATTTACATCTCTAAATTGCATCGCTTTCTTATTAATTAAGTTAATTTTTCAGGAATAACAATTTACGTCTTTCTCTTTCTCTTTTTCTTTTTTTCTTTTACTTCAAATAGGAAATTAGAGTTTGAACCGAGCTTAATTTACTCGATAAAGGAAAGTAACAATTTCTCGATTATCTGAAGGACCGGGTATCAATTTACAGTAATTAATGTCCTCCAGAAAGACATAACATTTTATCGATAAGTTTGGTTAAACTGGTAGTTTTAAAAGTCAGCCATTATCGTTAAAACGAAGATTGTTACGGTAAAAAATTCAAATTTTAAACTAGGTTTTAATTCGTGTGATGAAAAATAAATAGCGGAAACTTAACAGTTTTAGTAGAAAGTTGGAATTCGGTTGTTAACCGGAGTAATTTAGTTGGAGAGTCTCCTTAATCTTTTTCCATTCTCGCTGCATGAGATTTTTAGAGAAGTTAACTTAAATAATTTATCGAACTGAAATTTTAGAGATGCATCAGAATTGCGTTAAAGTGATGATAATAATTTTACCCTTCTGACACATGTCGCTTGGCATTTAACGTACTGTACTTACTTAAAAATTATCATTTCAGAATTTACGTAACGAGAACTATCTATGCACTGCAAGATTTAATTTTCTCTCAATTCAGTAATAACTAAAGCATGAATTTAATCGAAGATTCACGTAATAAAATTTAAATGCTATATACTCTCTATCTTATACAGTTATCAGTTAAATACATTTATTCAGTTTAACTGCCGATCTATATTGGCTACCTATAATAATATAATTCTCTAGAATTATCTTCAACTATCCACAATTATATATATAGTGTATCCTCCTCGTAAAACTGTCCTATATATATTCCATCACTTTACAGCAAAGCAGTAAAGTAGTGCAACTGTCTTTGTTGATAAAATATTATTTCATCGTTAATTTTCCTAAAATTGATTCACGATTCTTATTGACAGAGTTCGGTTCATTAAAACGTTTAAAATATCGTGTGAAGATGGACTAAATTCTGATTTTTTTTTTTAAGATAAAAACGATAATGCAGGTCGTACAAAGTAAAAAATAATAAAAACCTTGGAACCGCTTCTTTCTAATAAAATAAGATTTTTAAAACAATTTGAAATTTTAAATAATTAAAGTAGTATTTTTCGTTTTCATCTAAACTCATTCTCTTTCCGAGTTTCAATTATTTATTCATTCGTTTTCGCACGGTCTCAAATTAGAAAATGTTTTCTCAAAAGAAAGTTTCATTTCCTTTTGAATAATGAATGGTTTTTTTTTTTTTTTTTTTTCAGTAAATACTTTTTTAATATAATAAAAAATGGTTTTTTTTTTTTTTTAGTATAATTCGCTATACGGCAACGAAAGAATTTTTTTAAAATTTCATTCTTTCTCTAGACTTATAATTAAAAATTAATTTTTATCCTATTTTACCGAATTTTATGTTTTAACTGTTACACTCCTATCAGTTATCTGTATATTTTATTCAAAATCTCTTTTGGATCTTAAAATACTTTTCAATAAAATATTTTAACATATTTTTCTTATCGAAATTAAAATTTTTCATCTAAAATTTGCAGTTTTTTAATTATTTAAATTATTAAAAAAAAAAATTTTGTTAATTTCTTTATTTGTATAATTTTTAGCTGTATTTTTATAAATTTTCTAATTTATATCTGAAAATCCAAATATATACAAAAATAGTCTCATCTCATACATAAATAGCTATAATATTTTTTATGTTATTCTAATTAGATTAAATTTAGTTTATTGTAGCAACCCACCCAATACCATATGCTGTGGGGTAAAGTAAACTTGATCAGAATTTCCTGGGGAGCTAGTAGCAGCAGTAAAGCAATAGAAGTGCCATGCCCATTTGAATAGCTGCAGATTGTTTGTTTCATTTTTCATATTTTTCTCCTAAATATCAGTGAAAATAAAACAAAAAAAATTGAATGATTAAGATATATTCTTGTTTATTTTAACAGAATTAAACTGATATTTTCTTATTATCTACATTTTATTATATTTGAACTAATAAATTTTTATTAAAAATTCACATAATTTTTCCTTTTCGTATTTCTTGATATCAAAAATAGAACACAAAATGGTTAAATAAGGTAAATATAGTATTAAAATATAAAAGTGAATGTATAAAATCATAAGTATGTTTTTAAGTAAGTTCATAAGTATGTTCAAATAATTCCAAAAATTCTATGCTGCCAAATGTTAAAAACTAAATGAACAACAGCTCAAAGGCAGGAAATACATTTTAACAAAACTTTATTATACGGTAGTAGGGCTTTCGATTACATATAATCCTCCTCAGCTACCATAATTCAATGAACTAAACAACTGTTCTATAGAACGCCAGAATTCTGAAGATTTAAAAGGTGTTGCTATGACAACAAAAGTTCAAACATTTTTTTATATACATAAGATAGATAAAATAAATATTTTGAATATGATAAACATTAAAATTCAGCAAAATGTTAAGAATACATATTATAAAAATAACAAACAAACTACTCACATTAATAAGTTAAGGTAATACATACAAAACAGAGTAATCTAAAAATTTATAAAAGTGCTGGAAAAATATTATTTAGTTATACACAAATCCTACTTCTTGTTTGATGATAAATTCTATCTCCAAACATTGGGTGTTCCAATCGGAAGCCCTTTAGCAGGAGTCCTGGCCAAACTTGTGGTGAGAAGTAAAGAAGAACTAGTTTTACCACTGATCTCTCCTAGAATTAAGCTCTATAAGAGGTACATCAACAATATTTTGATAATTTCCGAGAAGTGAAACTATATAAGTGATATGGAGCCAAGATTATCCGATGCAGCCCTTGGTTTGGTTCTTGTTAAACAGAGAGAAAGTAATTCTCAGATAGAATATCTGGATATAAATATTGCATTTCAAGCAGGTTAGTATGCCTTGTCTATTTACAGGAAAGACACTTATATACCTTTATTCATACGAGCAGATGCCAAAGAACCTTGGAATTTTAAAATGGTGGCCTTCAGAGCTCTACTGAATAGAGCCTTTACACACTGTACTACATTAGAGAGTAGACAACAGGAAATAGATTGGATCGTACAACAAGCGACAAAACATGGATATAAAGCGAATACTATCAGTAAACTTTTAAGAAAGATGTCCAGGACTAAACCAAATAGCAACTGCAATGAACGAACTGATGACAGAAAAACGTATTCGATTGACATTAACTCTATCTCTTTGAAATTTAAGAAAAAAGTTGAAAAACTTTCAGGCCAAAGGATCATCTTTAATTGGAAGAATACCTTGTTTAATCTTATTAGGAACGATAAAGACAAAATCAGTGAGGTGTACTTCCCAGGAATCTATCAAATTCCCCTCCACAATAATGACTCTAACAGCGATTTGAATTATATTGAATTATATTGGATACACAGCACGCTCCCTTAAAAAGCGCATTCCGGAGCATAAGAAAGATTTAACGAATAAAGCCACTAATACAGCTTTAGCACAGCGTGCACTGGCTTCAGATTTAGTAGTTCATTGGAACAACACTAAACTGTTACGAAAAGAACAAGACCCCAAGAGAGGGAGAATCGCAGAAACCATAACGATCTTTAGTAACCGCAACATGAACAATAAGCCAATTAATAAACTGGATCCTGCTATGATAAACAATGCATGGAGATGGTGTAATAATATTAATAACCATTAATTTTTTCCAGTACTTTTATAAATTTTTAGATTACTCTGTTCTGTATATATTATCTTAACTTATTAATGTGAGTAGTTTGTTTGTTATTTTTATAATATGTATTCTTAACATTTTGCTGAATTTTAATGTTTATCATATTCAAAATATTTATTTTATCTATCTTATGTATATAAAAAAATGTTTGAACTTTTGTTGCCATAGATACACCTTTTAAATCTTCAGAATTCTGGTGTTCTATAGAACAGTTGTTTAGTTCGTTGAATTATGGTAGCTGACGAGGATTATATGTAATCGAAAGCGCTACTACCATATAATAAACTTTTGTTATAATGTATTTCCTGCTTTTGAGCTGTTGTTCATTTAATTCATAAGTATGTTTTTCTATATTCAGAGTATAACAAATAATATCTATAATGAATGGTTCTATCAAATCCAAGATATTTTTTATAACAGAATTTTACCAGATTTGTTTAATTTAAGATTCTAGTGATCTATAGTGCTTTAGATTGATGAGTGGGTATAATTAGATCAGGTTTAGAGACATGAATGGATCAGTGAATCAGAGATTACTGATAAATTATTATTTCATTCTCAATTACTGCATTTATCCTAAACTACTTAAAATATTTTACAAACTGAAGCACTTTATGCAACTGTAAAAATTTTTTATTTGTAAAACTTTTGGTTCGTTTAATAATCATCTTCAATGAAAACTACAAGATTAGAATTGAACATGTTTGAATTACATATGTGCTAAGGTTCTAAAGATTTAAAAATTTTTATTTTTTTTTATTTTTTTTTTTAATTTTTAAATCTTCAAAACCTTAGTGCATGTCTGTAATTCAAATATGTTCAATTCTAATCTTGTATTTTTCATTTAAGATGGTTATTAAACTAACTAAAAGTACTATGAATAAAAGATTTTTATGTAAAGTGCTTCAGTTTGTAATATTTTAAGATAAATTAATATTATGTGATCTCTATTGATCTAGTAAAATATCTAATCTGGTAAGGATCTAGAATCAAGGATGCTGGAAATTCAATAGTGAACCTATATATATTTTGATTTATATTATGGTTATAATTTATCTAAGTAGAAAAGTTTTATGATTAATTATAATAGATTTTATACTATATAAAAATTCATCCAAAGCTATTTTATGAGTACAGGAATACCTCGATTATTGCGGTTATTGTTGCCATGAAAAATATTGCAATAATTGAATCTGCGATAATCGGGATAAATAATGCATGTAAAATGGGGGATCATTGCCAAGGATTTTCAAATCTATTGATTAAATTTTATATATGAGATAAAAAAGAAATCTGTTGAATGTGCTAATCATCTAAGCCGATCACTACATTTCTTCTTGATAACTGTAGACTTGATATTATCCTTGTTTCTTTTAGCATTTATTGCAGGGGTAAATAAGAAGAGAAATAAATATCCACATGCAGTACCTGCTCTAGAGGTCCCAGCACCCCAATGCAGCTTATAACATCTACTCAGCACCTTTACAATATTGAGAAAATGATAATTGCGCTCTTCTTCCTAAGGTGTCCTGATATGGTGCATCATTTGCCTACCGGATTTAAGCTGGCCTTGTCCACATGTACTTCAGGCAAAGGCAGACTGGTGAGCAGTGAGTAGGTGCCGTGGGATAAAAATGAAGTGCTTAAGAGAGCCACCTGGAGAGTAAATGTAATTCTGGTGACATATATAGTGGGCTACATCTCGAGGCCACGATAATTCGAATTTGGAACGCAATAACTGGAATTTTGATATCAAATTATAAACCGCAATAAATCGAGGTAAAGACTTCTCTATTGAACATGAATAGGATTCCAAAGATTATAATGGTTTAACCCATACAGAAGGATTTTTTCAATCATAAATTTATAAAATTTTTTCATATATGAACAATAGCACCTTTTAAAAAGATCTTTAATATCATTATTCACTATTATTATTATTTTATTTTAAGCTTTAATGAAAAATTGTATGTTATCCAATTTGTTTACTGTTAAATTTAAAAATTTTTTAAAAACATTTGTACATTAACAAACTAAACAGGGATTAAAAGATAAACATCCAAAATGCATATCTGGATATTTGCTATACAAATGCTTATGAATAAATGTCATACATCTCAGGGCTCGACAAACCCGGTAGCCAAGTAGCCAATTGCTACCAGAATTTCCATTTTGGCTACTGCTTACAAACAGGTGGTAGCCATTTGGCCACTGGCTAATGCAAACAGCTGATTCTAGGGACTCCGATATTGTAAAGCAGTGTTTCCCAAACTTTTGACATATGTGTACCCCTTCTATAATTTTTGTAACGCTGAGTACCTCTCGTCAAAAAAAATGGATGTATTTTAATAACAATCAAAATATATTTATTTTTTCTTTTTTTGGTACATACACAAAATAATAGTAAACGAAAAATAAAATTATTGTGTATTCCTAAATTAATATGTTTTTGTGTATGTGCAATAAAAATTTACGCTTCGATAAATATTTTAATTTTAAAAAATCGAGTGGCGCCTAGTCGGCATCCACGCGACTAGTTACGGTTTTGTTTTCGGAGTTCGCTATGGCTGCTTCTACAAGTCGTAAGCGTTTTCGCCAGTTATATGAAGACGAAATAGAAGATGCTAAGCACGGTGCAGTGCATATCCCCACCAAATTCCGGTGCAACGCGTACCCCCACCAAACTCTTCCCGTACCCCTGGGGGTACGCGTACCACACTTTGGGAAACACTGTTCTAGAACAATAACATTTATTGATTATGTTAACTGTTCTATAGTTTATGCCTTTGTGTAAAGCTGATGATGACCGCTTATGGTCGAAAACGTTTCTGATTAAACATTTATTTTAAGTTGTTTACTACTGGACTGCTTATTTAGTGCTTATGTTTAATAGTCTTTTAAG
>AYEL01073910.1:0-21031 GCA_000484575.1 Olivierus martensii
TTAGCTTCAGACGAATACCAAACTATCGTAAGCAGCAGGTATTAATTAAGAGAGCGACTTTTTCGGTCCGTTTTTCAATCTTGTCATCAACCTTGATAGTCTTTGTGTATATGCTGTTTTTGAGTCGATTCATTGAACATTAAATGGTGACAAAAATGCCAGACAATGCCATTGACATATGGTTTGAGTCATCATTGCAAAAAGACATGTAGACGGACATAGTTATAGAATCCCAAAGTAAATCCTCTCAAAAAATGTGCAATGCTTCTGACAGCTGCATATGTCTACCATGATGTATGAACAATAGTTGAAGGGTTCCCCAGAAAAACATTCCAAGCACCAAACTGTAAATTCAACATAAGCTAAAAAGAAAAGCATTTTCAGTTTAAAAATTTTAAAGCAAATTTATAGACTGAAAATGCTTTTATTTTTAGCTTATGTTGAATTTAGAGTTTGGTGCTTGGAATGATTTTCTGGGGAACCCTTCAATTTTCTGTCGATAAAATTATGTTGTTACCATTAATAGGCCCAAAAAATTTCAAATTGATTTTAACGATATACTTTACCTGGTTTTACCGACATGCAAGCCTCACTTTTGAGTTGGCTACCATGAAATTTGCAGTGGTAGCCAATTGTCTACTCAACTTTTTGAAATTTGTCAAGCCCTGTACATCTGTTTTGTTAAAAAATTTGTCTTTTCTTGTCCTGATGGAAATTTGATGATTTGAATTCATCTTCTAGTGAAAACATATCTATTTAAAGAACCACTTCCATGATCCTTTGATATATTTGTAATAAAATGCAGATCTTATACAGGGTATTCCAAAAGTAAGTACCTATTTTTGTGAAATAGGACACTTATTAAAAAAATTCAAGTTTGTTAATGCTTATCATATTTAAAATGTGCTAAAAGTTTATTGAAGTGCTTCAGAATATGTTTCACAATGCTAAGGATAGATTTGAAATTTGCAGGGATATGAATGGAGCACATTTTGAAAGTTTTTGATAGTTTTGACATTTGATTTATAACTCTCTTTTTTTTCTTTATTGTTGTTTTTTATGAATAAATCTTTTTGTAATCATAATTGAGTTGTAAAAATAAACATAAAATCGTTTTTTTTTTTAATCTACCAAAATAGTTAGTTAATTCTGGAACACAAAATAAAATTTCGGAACACCCTGTACAGTTCGTTCCAAAAAGTTTGTCCCTAAGCTGAAGATGTTTGGCTTCCTTACAATACTTACAAACCAATGAGATTAATCAGTACAGGTGCTATCGATTTTCCTATTTACTTAAATTTTTAATTAATTTTAGCAAAGCAACCAATAAAAATATCTGTTAAATATTAATATATATATACATATATGTGTGTATTAAATGAAATTTAATAAATCATAAATGATGTGTCCGCATTTAATTTTCATATAATTTGAAACTTATCTACCGCTTCGATATTAAAACTGATAAATCATTAGTTTCTTCAATAAATATCTTAAATATTTTTGACTATACTACATAAACAAGTTGTAATGTTACGTTATCTAAATGTAAGTAACAGATAAAATAGACAAAATTCTGTTCTGGTCTGTACATAAAATAAAATTCTGTTCTATGAGTAATTTACTTCTCTTATGTACATAAAATAAAATAAGTGATTTAAAAATATTTGTGATATATATAAAAATGCTTTAAATTCTTTCCAGTTATATATATATATTTATATTTATTTTTTCGTAAAGAAAAACTATCAGTTGTCAAATTTCTATCGTATAGATTTGTTTCTAGAGTTAAAAATCCGATAGCTCTGATTCTTTCACAAAAATACAATATTATCGATATTCTCATACAACTAAGTTAACAAAATGGTCTATATCCCACTTTATTCCTTTTATATACCTTGAAAACCTAACTTCTAACATCAGTAAAAGTGAAACACGGAAAATGTATTTTTCGAATAAAGCCAATATATATACATTCTTTCCTAGAATAAACCTTATAAACTAAAACCACTTCACATAAGTTCTACTTTTTTTTGTACTTTTTCGTAGTAGAATGCTCTAATATAAATCTTGCGAACATAATTTAGTGTAATGTTTATTTTTAGTGCTTTTGAAACGTGTTTTATTTGCATATAAAGAGAGATTTATGTCTGTAATATTTGCACTTTTAGAAAAATTAACTCGTTTTTCTGTAGAATGCATTATTTTTTTCGTATAAATTATCTTCTGTGGGGTCAAACACAAAGAAAATTTTATAACATTATTTTTCGTAAAAATTTTAATTTTAATATATAATATATATTTATTTTAAACAGAACAGAATTTTTCTAATATTTTTAATTCGAGAAAACATACATTAGACTATAAAAATAAATAACAACAAATTTTTAAAAGTATAATAAGACTATATAAAACAAAACATATTCCTAGCGCATCAAAATGAATATTTAACAAAGAAATAAAAGTTGAAACTAGAAGAGAATTGTACACATTTTGCTTTATTTATGGATAAATACTGCGGTTTGTTCCTTGGAGAATAAAAGTTTATTTTTTCCTATAGGACACGTATTTGGAAAGTACTGCAAAGTATTCAACCATTAGTGAATTACGTGATGTTGCCTTTATAGTTCTATAGTATATAGTTCTACTTACAGGAACCTTAATACTCGACATCAGACTATTAAGTTAAAAAATTTTATTTCTGAATATATTCGACGCTATAAAAAGTATATTTTTTTAACGTTTACAATCATTAAACTTTAATTTTAAAATATTTTACTTGTAAATTATTAATTTATCTCTCTAACTTAATAAAATGAATAGATTTTTATGTTTTTTAGACAAAGAATCCCAACTGAAATTTTAAACAAATTTGAATCACGATATCCCTCCATCGATTGGCTAAAATTACAATGTCCAAGATGCTATTGGTTGATTATATATAATTCAAAATGTATTTGTTACTGATGTAATTTACGTCATACGAATATCGAAACTTGTATGGTTAATTTTTTTAAATTTCTTAGAATGTTAACCAATTAAGTTAAGCGAACGTGGTAATGCTAGCATTCTATTGGTCTAAAATTTAAAAAAAAAGAGAATTTTGAATATTTTGAGCTTTGTTAGAGTCGAAACTTCTACAAAATAACAGAAATTCGGTTAAAAGAGAATTTTTGAATATTTTGAGCTTTGTTAGAGTCGAAACTTCTACAAAATAACAGAAATTCGGTTAAAAACAAATACGGATAATGTTATGAAATTTCCAAAAACAATAAATCTTTTTCTATTCGAAGATAATTTCCTGAACAAGCATCCGCCTTTAATTGGTTTCGACTTAAAATTCTCGAGAGACTAAAAACAGAGCTGGATACACCCTCAATCTCCTTTAATTTTTCTTGTTTTGTACTAATAAATATCATAATGCCTTTGAAGTCAACTTAATGAGACATTTTTATACTTGTTTAATACATTATTAATAACAAAATAATAAATTTATAGGAATGGGAGCAGCTTCCTATCTTCAAATATCGATCGGCTGATTAAGCAATATTATTCAAATGCTAGATTATTATCAGGCGAATATCCATGAATATTACCTAAATCAATTATTAATCTACATTTAAATAATTAAGTATAAAATTATTCAGGTTTTAAAGCATTAAAGAAAAAATTAATTCAGATTCTAGTGTTCTTTTCGATCGATGTAAACAGTTAAACGACCTTTTAATTATTAAATTTGCTAGATTTTATTCGTTTAAATTCTCTAGTTCGTTTACTTTCTAGATATTAACTTTCTACGACCTTCAAAATAATAATGCGAGTGATTTTTTTAAAAATATATAAACTCTTAACGTCACGAAGATAAGAAAGAGAGGAGGAAAAAAATAACTTTATTTTTTCCTTCTCTCTTTTATCTTATTTATTATCTCAAAAATAAATTATCTTCAATTATTTGCTAGTTTAAGAGAATAAATTGATACTTATCTAGACAGATACAGCACTAGCGGTTTTTCTTTTTTTTTTTTATATACAATGGCATTCTTGTGTGTCAAACTTTTCATATAAATTCTCTTCATATAGATGTCGAAAAACTGAAAATAATTAAAGGGTTAAAAAAAAGATTATAAACATCAATATGACTTAAAATAACTATTAAATTAAAGCAATTTTCTAAATATTCGTTCTGTTTATAAGTGGGATTTATCTATCATTTCTATCGCTTTCATTGACCATGATACATCGAATTATCATTACGCCAACATCGCAGTAAAGTCTGCATCACTGTTTGGATTATTCTCTGTAGGACCATACTATTAAGCTAAAATATATGGCACTAAGCGTATAAATATAGCTCTAAAATAAAACTAAAAATAAAAAAGTAATTTCTCGACGTGACACTGCTGCGATAACGTGTTTGAATTATTATTGGTATAAGTGTTATATAAACCTTTGGCACTTTATTTTCGCTCCTTTTTTTTACTCTACTGGAAAACAATTATAATAATTTAAGAAATTAATTCGCTTAAATTAGATATTGTTAACGTTAGAGGAGAAATATTCGATTAAAATTATAATGGTCGAATTTTTAATGACTTGTAACTTTATATTATTCAAGTGTATTCGTTTAATTAATCACACGACGGTTAATAATGCTTAAAATTCTAACTTGGCTTTAATTATTAACTTCAAACACTATTTACTAAATTAATAATTGTCTTTGATCGCAATTATCGTTCGATTTAAAGAAAAATATTCCATGAAACTCAAAAATATAATTTCTTTTAAACACAACGTTATAAAATAGATGATACAAATTATAACAATAATACTCAACAGTTTATAACTATTTTAAGTATCACGCCATACCAGTTTAAATTCGAAAAATTATGCATAATAAAAACGCATTTAATAAATTAACTTATGTAATAAAAGTACTTTAGTAGTTAAAGAAAAAATCAAAAAGTACTTATTTAATCATGACAGTATGTTAATTCTTTCGACCTAATTTATACAATATATTTATACAATATATAGAATATTTTATACATGATTTACAACAGTATAATTTGTCATTAATATTGATTGTCACGGTTTTGGAATTTATTAATTAATTAGATTATTGCGAAGCTAACAGAAAAGCTGATTCTACAAAACATTTGACTCTGCACAATAACCATATAATATTAAAAAATTAATATATACGGAAACGTATAACATATTATTATATTAAAAAAATAATAAGTTTTTTAAAAATGTATTTTCAGAAATATTTCTACAAATATTGATTCTAGTAAATAAATAATTAAACCGTCTAGTCGAATAAGATTATTATTATTATTTTTTTTCAGGTGCAAATTATTTATGTGGAGTTAATGTAAACCTCATAAATAAAATGGGATGCGGATAAATCAGTAAATAAATAATTAAACCGTCTAGTCGAATAAGATTATTATTATTTTTTTTTTCATGTGCAAATTATTTATGTGGAGTTAATGTAAACCTCATAAATAAAATGGGATGCGGATAAATCTATATAATGGTAACTTATAATCAATCAATGTTTGATAAACAAGGTACAGGATAAACAATATAAAAATTTAATTTTCAAAAGAATTGTTTAATCAATATGAATTAAATTAATAATACTTTCTATATATATATATATAGAAAGTATATATATATACTTTCTATATAGCCACTATATTCTGTATTCTGTCATCATAGAAATTTGCCGCTTGATTTGACAGCCACTGCAACACGGCCGGTTTGAGGCTATCGTAGTCATTGTGGCACTGACCTCCGAAATACTTCTTCAGTTGCAGAAACACGTGGTATTCACTGGGCGCTAGATTGGGGCTGTATGGAGGATAATCAAATTGTTCCCAGCCAAATGATGCAATGAGATCTTGAGTTCGATTGGCCACATGTGGACGGGCATTGTCATGCAGCAAAACGATCCCTTTACTCAGCATGCTGCGCCTTTTGTTTTGAATTGCACGGCGCAGTTTTTTTAAGATCTCACAATATGTTTCAGAATTTATTGTGTCACCATGAGGCAAAAAATCAACAAGCAACATCCCCTTCCTGTCCCAAAACACGGTACACATGATTTTCCGGGCTGAAATTGTCTGCTTAAACTTCACTTTCTTGGGCGATGTTGAATGCTGCCATTCCATTGTTGTTTTGTTTCTGGTGTAACGTAGGCCACCCATGTTTCATCGCCTGTGACAATTTGGCTTAAATAATTGTCACCTTCAGCATCATAACGCTCAAGAAAAGTCAAGGTGCTGCCTAAACGTTTGTTTTTGTGCACCTCAGTCAACATTTTTGGTACCCAATGTGAGCATAATTTTTGACAGTTTAAGCGTTCGGTAACAATTTCGTAGATAACACTTCTTGAAACTTGAGGGAACTCCTCTGATAACGAAGAAATCGTAAAGTATCTGTTCTCTGTCACTTTTTCATCAACTTTCTGTACCAAATCATCAGTGATCACTGAGGGTCGCCCACTCCGTTCCTCGTCATGAACATTCTTTCGGCCATCTTATGAAGTATCTGTTCTCTGTCACTTTTTCATCGACTTTCTGCACCAAATCATCAGTGATCACTGAGGGTCGCCCACTCCATTCCTCGTCATGAACATTCTTTCAGCCATCTTTGAAAGCTCTTACCCATTTGCGTACCATTTCATCACTCATAATGTTTTACCATAAACTTCACAAATCTGACGGTGAATTTCAACCGCTTTCACGCCTTTAGCACTAAGAAAACGAATAACAGTGCGTATTTCACAGTCGGCGAGATTCTCAATCGGCGGAGACATTTTAAATACACAAAAGCAAATAAGTAAACGATCGATTGTTGCTGCAATAGCGTCTGTGGCTTGCCAATACATGTAGGTACACAGTGCACATGCGCGGGACACCTACCGCAGCACTGCAGCGGCGGAATTTCAAAACAGTACTTACTTAAAAACATGCCTCATATTTAGCAGGGGGTAAGGAAAGTTTAAATTATAAAATATCAATAACTTTTTTTATATTAATTTTTTAATGCAGTAGTGGTGAGTCACTCTTACTGTTTTTGAAAAAAAGGTTGAATTTTGAAAAACTTTTTGAAAATATTTAAACAAAAAATACCTTACCCTCTGGCAACATGTTTCAAGAGTTTTCTTAAGTAAAAATTAATTAATTATATCTTATTTTTTAAATTTTGGTTTCCCCAACCGCAGCACTGCAGTGGCGGAATTTCAAAACAGTACTTACTTAAAAACACGCCTCATATTTAGCAGGGGGTAAGGTAGTTTAAATTATAAAATATCAATAACTTTTTTTATATTAATTTTTTAATGCAGTAGTGGTGAGTCACTATTACTGTTTTTGAAAAAAAGGTTGAATTTTGAAAAAATTTTTTGATAACATTTAAAAATTTCATTACTATAGCTTCATAAATAAAAAATTTGAAAATCACATAGGTGTGTCCCCTTAATGTACAAGTTACAGCAAATCAGAAGCTTATCTGTGTTTCAACCATTTTTGAGGTCAGTAATAGCAAATTGTTTTTAATTTTTGATGAAAAATTGTTTGTTATTTTATATTTACTATTAAAAAAATTGTATTTTTTAAATTAGCAATTGTACACCACAGACTGATGAGAGATGTTAAAACATATGAGATGTATATCTGATCCTGATGTGCAAAATGTCTATTAATAAAGGTTTTATGTTCTTGTTCTATTATTGTTTTTGTTATGTGTATTTCATTAATTTTCATTTCAGATATATATAATTTGACTAATAAACATTTAAACAATCCTTAAAAGTTCCAGTAAATCCAATCTTTAATTCTGTTAAAGGCTAGATAAAAATATCATCATCATCTTATAATAAATGATCTAAGTAATTAAATCAAAATGGTTTTTCACAATATATTAAAAGTTTTACATTTTAAAATATTATATAAAAAATTATTCTTACCAACTGTTCTCTTTGTGCTTCTCTTCGTTGATACCATCGCCTTTCTCGCGGACAACGATTTGATGCTAAAAATTTATAAAGAATCAGTATATACAGAAAAGGTGTTAAAAAATGATGGATGATGGAAGTTTACCTTTATTATAAACATGGGAATGATTACAATAATTATTTTCTGAATGAATATTTTTTCTTCTAGATGATTCACTTAATTTCAATAAATCATATTGCTTTCTTCTTTCTGGATCATTAAGTGTAGAAAATGCTTGACAAATAGCTTAATAAAAAAAATATATTAATTGTAGTAAAAATAGATGGAGTTTTAAATTTGTAACAAAAAAATTAAATACAGAGTTGTTAAAATTAAAGTATTCTTACTTAGAGGGCTCTGGAGCAAGTTCCAATACTTGTAATGAAGAGAAATTTGGATAATAAGTACTTCAAAGGAGGTGCAGCTATTTATTAAAATAAATTAATTGCAAAATTAGTCACTAGATAGCACTGTGACAATAACTTATTTTATTTGCATTAATGTCTACTATTCAGATCTATAAAAGCAAAGTAGTTTTTTCAAAATCATAGATGCTTATCTTCACTAATCAGTAATTCCAACAACATTGCAGGAAAAGATGCTATTAATGAAGTTGTACTATATAAGCTTGCTGGCTAAAATGATTGCCCCTTTCCATCAAATAGAGTACTAAAGAAGTTTTACTATCAAAACAGCAACAATGAAGCTGTGGCAATCAGAGAATTTCTGCACATGCACTAATCAGTAATTCCAACAACATTTCAGGAAAAGATGCTATTAATGAAGTTGTACTATATAAGCTTGGTGGCTAAAATGATTGCCCCTTTCCATCAAATAGAGTACTAAGGAAGTTTTACTATCAAAACAGCAACAATGAAGCTGTGGCAATCAGAGAATTTCTGCACATAAGCATGTAAAGTATGGACAGATTGTTCTGCCCACAAAATGATTGTGAAATTTGAAGCAACAGGATATTTTGGCATTCAACCAGGCAGAGATCAAAAAGGAGTGAACTCCTCTTATGTTGAAGATGTGCCTGCTGTTACCCTTGAAGTAAACATGCTATATTCCATTATAAGGCTAGTAATACAGTAGGTGTTGCAGTACTATTCTTACAAGATTCATATGTTACAGAAGCTAAAACATGATGATACAGATATTAGTGTCAATGGAATAATTTATCAGCTCTGCTAACTTATAAGTGACAAAACACAGATTTAAACTATTATCGAAGAACTTTCGGCTTAATCAAGCCATCATCAGCAGTTGATAAGAAGTGAAAAGAAAAAGTAATTGATATTAGTGTCCTATTCACATTTCGGTTCCTGCCACAATTGACAGTAGATATTATTTAGCCATAGAACATTCTTTGGAGTGATTAGCCCACTTCTGCTTAAATTGGCAAGTATGCACAATTGTCATATTTGGGCAACACAAAACCCCCCTCAAGTTATCCAAAATGCTCATTGCATTCTCCAAACATAACAATGTGGAATGGATTTATGGCATTTTCATTATTGAACCATATTTTTTTTTGAAGAGGTAACACCAACTGGCAGTGGCAGATTCAGAAAAAATGATAAGAGGGCACCATATTTCAAATAATTATATTGCTAATAATTTAAATGATTGGAGAAAAACAAATAAAATGAATATAGACCAAATGCCCCAGGGTGAATCCCTCCCCTGAATCCTTCTATGCCAACTGAGCCTTGCACCTGTTCCATCATTGGGCAGCAATATTATGAAATATTAGCAAATTTCTCAATACCAGAAGTGCAACAATGCAGGTGCCTTCAGGATACCACTGGGCAGCAATATTATCAAATATTAGCAAATTTCTCAATACCAGAAGTGCAACAATGCAGGTGCCTTCAGGATACCATATTCATGTAAGATGTGTGCAATCTCACATCTACCAACATGTTCAAAGATTGCTAAAGCTATTTTACAAAGAAATGTGCCATCAACCATTGTTTCCAGACATCTTAGCCACACAGATCATTGGATCTCATCTCATGCAACTTCTGGTTGTAGAGTTTTTGAAGAGCCAAGTGTATCAGGAAGGATGCCAAACTATCAGATCTGAAGAATAGAATTAGACATCATGTATTGGCTATTTCAGTTGACATGTTACATTCTGCTGTAGAAAATGCTGTTTTTTGAATGGAAACTATTCTGTATGAGGACATATTGAACAATTTGTCACTAGATGACATTGTGACAATACAAATTACTGTTAAAGTGGTTTGTATTCCCACAATGCCAACTAGTGACAAATTCTATAATTAATTTTTTCAATAAATGACAAGTGCATCCTTTGAAATACATGTTTACAAATTTCTCTCATTATGATGTTAGCACTCTCCAGAGCACTTTAAGCAGAAATACTTTAATTTCAACAACTCTGTATATAATCAATAAAAATTTAATTATTTTTTTATTAATTTATTTTTCTATAACTTGGTGTAGAAAAAACATCCATGTTCTTTTTAATAAACAGATAAAGGTTAAAAAGTATATGCAAACTCTACATACTAAAACTATTATTTGAAGAATGAAAAAATTAACAGTTTTACAATGGGTATTTTAATGTAATTAATAAAAATTAATTATCAAAAAATAATTAGAATTTTTCCGAAGAAAGTATCTTACTTTACCATTCAATCAATATCCATTTTATGCAATTAGAACATATACCTATTTCAAAATAGAGATTAAATCTTTATTTTTAGGGCTGTTATTTTATTTTCTTTCTTTTTCAACATAACATATATATATTTATTCTATTTACATAAAATTTAAAATTTTTTTTGACTATTTTAATTTTGCCAACTGTTTGACAGTAAATGACAGGCTTCTGGTATTCATATTTCTGTCAAAACCATCAGAAATTTGCGCTTTAAATTTATATTATTATACAAGAAGTTATTTGTTTTTGATGGTGTTTTTTAATAATTTGATAATACATGTATCATTTTTTTCTACATAAATTATTTTGATTTGAGAAGGAACCAAATAATATTATTATTTGGTTCCTTCTCAAATCAAAATATTATTATTTGGTTCTTTCCAAATCAAAATAATTTACATTAATCTACATCAGGCATGTCAAACTCATTTTAATTTGAGGGCTATTTAATGAGCCTATAAGAGTGTCGCGGACCACATCATATTTAATTTTTTTTTAAATTACATTTTAGAGTAAAGATTCAGAAATATAGATAGGATAATTAAAAACATTGTGTAATCAGATGAACATAGTGTAAAAATATATAATTACTACATAACTGCTTTTAATTATACATGTTTTTTTAATTTAATTCCTCACTATCAATCTTTAATTTTCTATTAAGCATTAAAAGTCATATTTTCTGTACAAAAACAAAAGTTTTCATTAAAATTTTATAAATTCAAATATCCATAACTACTTACATTTTTTAAATAAGTTAATAACACAACAAATAAATATTAAACAAGTCCGTTAGCACGTCCTTTATAAACATCCTTCAAAGATGGATTGTTTGGAACTTGATTATTGTATTTGACTATCCAAAAAAAGTATACTCAACCACAATGTCTGGTCTTGTGCGTATGGGTTTTACGAACTGGAGAAAACCATTGGCAAAGGCAATTTCGCCATTGTCAAGTTAGCCACCCATATCATCACAAAATCCACAATGAGAAGTGACCATAAATATCTAAAATAATCCATGTTCTCATTTATGACACTTTGTTTTTTGGTAGGAAATTCCACACAAAATGATGTAGTCCTTGCAGGAAAGCCCTTAGTTTGTGCCACCAATCCGAAAGTCATCTGTATATATGGGTTCATCCATAAACTACGTCACGCTATTTTGAACACTTTTTTACCCCCTCCCTCAATTTATTTTTGTTTGGCTTTGCCATGAGAACTCATGGCTACAGAGTTAGCCTAGTCAGTTTGTTTGTTTGTTTAATAGGGATTACTGATGCAAGGGCCACCTGGGCCATGCTGCACCAAACACTGGGTTATGTATTTCTGTGTTGGTAGGAGATAGCAGAACAGGAGTCAAAAGAAGAGGCGGAAGTCCAAATGTCAATAAATCGATAAATGCCAATATGTTTTAGATATGAGATGACTGCAGATACATCAGATGCATCTGATAATATTTCTAACAGTGTTACTTCGGGACAATTGAAGCAGCTAAATTTTTTTTGACTATTTTAATTTTGCCAACTGACAGTAAATGACAGGCTTCTGGTATTCATATTTCTGTCAAAACCATCAGAAATTTGCGCTTTAAATTTATATTATTATACAAGAAGTTATTTGTTTTTGATGGTGTTTTTTAATAATTTGATAATACATGTATCATTTTTTTCTACATAAATAGCCTAATCAAAGGCAGCTTGTTGGCAAATTTCAATGTATGTGATTACCTAAATTTTTGTGTATCAGCTATCTGAGGAGGAAATATATTTGATTTCCTGATAGTTCAGCTGATAGGAAATAAATCATTAACACATTAAAGCATTATGAAGCAGTCCTTAAAAGTTTTAAATGATTTTATTCTGAGTAACGTTTTCAGTAATTTCTTGCCAACTCACTAATAAGAACAACAAATAACAATTACGCAATTTTCATTGATAGGATATTAGGGCATTAAAAAGTCCTTAATTCAGTTCTGGATTGGACTACATTACAATTTTCATTGATAGGATATTAGGGCATTAAAAAGTCCTTAATTCAGTTCTGGATTGGAACAAGCTTTATTTTCATTTAGATATTAAAATTTAATTATTAATCAATTAGATGAACTGTATCAACAAAAATTAGTGTAATCATTAATTTTGATTTATTCTAAATTAATTAGTACTGCTAGCATTATTTGGAGTAGCATTTGGCTATTTTTTACTACTGTTAATTATTAACTATACTTACTTCATATATTTTTAAGAATTAATTAAATAGATATTTATGAAATAATAAATACCTTTAAAAGCTTCTTCTGCACCAGGTGCTTTATTTTTGTCAGGATGATATAATAATGAAAGCTTTCTATATTGTTTCTTAAGTTCCAATTCTTTTGATTCTTTATTAACTCCCAAAATACTGTAATAATCTTTACAGTTTCTAATTCTATGAACAAATATATAAAGTATTTATTGTAAATTTTGTAAGTGTTTGTGACTTAAATTTACCAAAATCAAAAATAAATCTAATTTTCTAAAAATTAGAATTAGAAAAATATCAATACTATCTGTTAAAAACATGTATATTATACTAAAATTCAAACGTGATACTGCTTTGTTAGGCGTATAACTAGAAATTGTAAAAAATAGACTCAGCACTCACAGCAGTCTCATAAAAAAGCATTGCAATAATAAATGCTTTTTTACGGGACTGCTGTAAGTGCTGAGTCTATTTTTTACATTTTCTAGTTATACTAAAATTAAATGACACAAAATAATTTACTTATTTGAAAAATTACATTGGCTTACAAAAGAATTATTTTAAGAATTACATTGGCTTTACAGAACAATAAAATATTATAAAGTTGCATATTATTAGAAAATATGCTATATTAGAGATTGTTTGTACATCTGGAATAATGTGTAATCATTTTTTATGAAATTAAATAGCTTTATATAGCTACAAAAATTTTTTAAAAATGCAGCAAATAAATTATGGATGATCATATAATAGAAAGCCAAAGTAAATTTTGTATAGAGTCAATAAAATATATCAGAAATTTGACATGAAGGTATATCTAATATAAATACTTAACAGTATAAGAACAAAAATCATAAAAACAATCAATTATTTATATCATTAAATTGAAAATAAAACATCTGAATAACAAAATTTTTTTATCAAAATCATTTGAGGAACCAGTATACAAGAAAATTTTATTAAGATATGAATTAGAGATAATAAATTATTATATAATAAAATATAATCATTTATTTAAACAAATTATAGTTGATAATGAATGATGAAATCATTTCATCACAAAAATGAAAATTACATTTGAAACCAAAAAAATGGTACACATTTTTAAAGTTCATTAAATTGAAAATTTGTTAGTGTGTTCATAAATTAACTGATTCCTATATTTATTTTATCATTTCATTTATGTAAGTCTCTATAAAATTATATATAAAATTTATTATATTTTTAAAGTTCATTAAATTGAAAATTTGTTAGTGTGTTCATAAGTTAACTGATTCCTATATTTATTTTATCATTTCATTTATGTAAGTCACTATAAAATTATATATAAAATTTATATTGAAAGTTGATTCTCTAATACAGATGGTCTATGAAATACATTGTTAATTAATTAGGGATGGTAAATTCAATATATATTGAATATATTCATATTTAAATCGTTTGAACAGAACATACATGTCTATTTTATTTGAATTTTCTCTTTCACCTTCTGTATTTAAGTTCATAATTACATATTGTCTATAAAATGTATATAAAATATATCATTTACAGAATTGTGATCAGTTAATGTTTTGCTAAGGTAGCATGATTTGTAAAATGATAGTTTGTCTTGCTATCAGGAGATTTATGACTCAAAAATTCATGGTGGAAAGCAGTTTTTTTGTATGGTAAGCTTAGTGGCTAAATTTTGATTGCCCCTTTCCACTCAAATAGAGTACTAAGGGAGCCATATAGGCCAAAATTAATTGCGAAATGTAGAAGAAGCAAAGAACCATTCTAACTCAACCTACATGATGACGTGTGACAGTAACCCTGTATAGAGGAGTATTAATAACCTATTCTATGTTAGGTAGAAACTTAAAACTATGTTATTAGAATTCTAGAACTATGTTAGTGGTATATCTAGAAAATATGTTAAGAGGAAACTTAAGTTAGCAAAAGACTTATAACTATGTTAATACCTAAAACTAATAATTTTTTATTTTTTAATCAGAGAAGATTTTTATTTATTTATTTTTTTTTCATCAAGAAAAGTCAGGAAACTTCAACCTCATCAGCTAGTCATAGAAGCAGCAAGAACTTCAATTACAGTTGCAGTAACTTCAAGTGCTGAGGAGGAGTAATTGTAACAGGAAGAATATTAAAAATATTTTATTTTTGCATTTTATTAATAATTTAATAGTGCATTTTCTTATTATTATCTATCAATGCAATAATTATATTATAGTACAGTTTAGTATACAATTAAATAAAAATTTCCTATTCATATGTCTATGTATATGTGTGTGTCTATACACTTACATATAAATTTGATTTTTTAAATTGATCTGGAATATATCTTCCATATAATACATTAGTTTAATGAAAAATTTATATCCAAAATACATCATTTTAATATAAATTGTGCTTTTTTAGAAACACAATTACAACTTATATCAATCTTTATATGTTAATGCTTCTTCTCAGCACTTGAAACTGGTATCAATGGAAATTTACACTATTAGCAGTGCATACTTTCAACTGTTGTCATGATGCAGAATAGTTACTAATAGATCCAGATAATATGCCATTTAGTTTGGGCCCCAGAGATAGGAGGACTCCCAAAATTTAGTTTTTTTTATAAAAAAAAACATGAGTATGAAAATGAGTATAAAATATCTGTATAAAAATGACTGGCCTGGCCTTCTCTCACCTCTCTTAAGCCCTGGTTATGCATATCTAGGGCTTCAGAGAGGAAATTTCAGATTTCCTCAGATATGTTTATACAGTCAAATCCCAATAAGACTCCCCCCGTTAAGCTGCCACCCTTGCTGACCGCCAAGAAATTTGGTGAAATGGATCTTCCCTATGTTAATGGAATAGGCAAACTTTGATAAGACATCATCCACCAGTAGAAATGTCTAAACAAATATTCCTTTTGGTATTGTATTTGTCCTCGTTAATCCGCCAAGTATGTAAGGGATTCACATCCCGAAGTTCATCTGTCCTGTATATATTAAAAGCTATCTGGATTCATTTGTAACCAGCAGATGGGAGAGATGGATTTATCAGTTAATCATGTGTCTCTTTAAGCCTGGTTTACACTTGGTTATCGAAAATTTAAGAACGTAAGAAACACATTGTTTCCATAGTGACTATTCTAGTGATGCGAAGTCTTGTTAATGATTTATCATGCTGCAACACTTGCAAAAGGCTCTTCTGTTATTTGAAATGCACCAGCCATTTGTTGCTGTAAATTATACAGTTTTTTTTAGAAATGTTATATTTGAATGTTAAATATAAATGTATTTTATTTTATTAAGTTTAATAAATTCAGAGTTCAGTTTCATTTCTATATCACACATGTTTTCGATAAACCACCAACCCTGATTAGCCACCAAAATCATCCCCAAACGGACAGTGGTGTCTTATCGGGGTTTGACTGTATATATTTTTTAAGGAAAACTTAAATAAGAATTAACAGTTAATTTCATGAGGATTGCAATGAGAAAAATTTGAGAATAGTTTTATGTAAATAATGTATATATACATATAGTATGTGTATACATATACATATATATATATATACACAGTAGAACCTCAATTTAACAGATCAATAGGGGAATGGTGTATCTATTAATAGTCAAAGTCTGTTAAAGCAAGTGTTTCAAAAATAAAATATTATTATATTGTATCTTTAATTAATTTAACATAATATGGTAATAAAATCTGCAGCACATTGTAATGAAACAACAGAGTGCTCCACAAGGGGTATAATATCAGCTAAAAATATATACAGTGGATTCCACTTAATTGGGACAAATCTCAAAGAACGGAAACCAAACTAACAATTTATTTTGGAACTTCTAAAATCACCTCCTATAATTGCATATTAGTCCTCTAATTTTTTAGTAAAATCCTTTAAAATTAATATCATGTTTTGATTTCTTCACTGTTGTTATTTTTTCACATTTCTTTTACTATACATGATGACAATGTCAAAGTCAGTATTTAATATATGGGAGCAGTTTATTCCCAATTTTTGTGATGGTTTTAATGTGCACAGAACAGTCAATTTCTATATAAAAGGTAATAGTGTCAGCAAGAATGGTGTTAATTTTTATGTAATCATGCCTCTGGGTTTTCAGTTTCGAATAAATATTTCAATGCAATTTGTTTCATTTTGATTTGGCTAATCACACAGCCTTTCGAGAACGACTTAAAATTACAACTCTCTGCCATTTTAGAACAGTTAGAATAAATTGGAATGTGCAGAATATCGTTGTGCATTTGATCATCATATATATTATAGACATGCAGATAATTTACTACATATTAAAATCATGTTAACATCGTAATTTTATTTGAGGCTTATAGCTTATTTGCCAAAATTGTTATTATGTTATGGCAATTTACTGTAAGATTGCAAATAATTTAGTGGACTATATCATCAGCCTAGTGATATAAATGAACTTTAGCTCTCCCATAGACTCAATACTAACTTCTGATACTGTTATCAAGTATAGAGATTTTGCATTCCAAATTCACCCATTTCCAAATCAAATTCACACATTTGCAAATCAAACTCATTCTCTTGTAAATGAAGTTCACCCATATGCAAATCAAATTCACCTGCAATAAAAAACAAGTTTCTATAAAATTCTTTCTCCTGATTATCATCTTTCAATTTCTGAATTAAAAATTAATGAAAAAATATTAAAAAAAAAAATATATTCAAAACTAAAATTTCAAATCACAGCTTATCAATATTATTCATTGAATAATCAGTAATGTACTGTAATAAAAGTCTTCACGTTGGTTATTTTGTTAAAATCTCAGTAGAATTCTAAGGAAATTAATCTTTCCCATAAATTGTAAGAATTCCAGGCAAGGTAAATGTACTATTATCAGCTTGCCTTTGTGATAATTGCAGTTAGTGATTTATTTTTATTTGATTAAGATGTTTTTGTAGTATATTCCGAATATTTTCTGACCCATAAACTAATTAATCTGGAAATGGCTACAATGACTACATCCATAATAATCTATATACTGCTTCTAGTAATCAAATTAGTTAAACATCTATAAAACAAGCACTTTTTGCAGTGTAGAACAATTTATTAAAACTTAACAAATGTTTTTAGCATATAGCCCTTATCAGGTTACAAAAAATATATAAAACAGAATGTTGTAATGGAAAATAAAACTTAAACAAAAAAGAATGATACTATGTTGTTATGGTTAAAAAATAAAAACAACTAAAAATTAATATAACTATTAAAATAAATATAAAGCATTTAACATTACAGATTAAAATTAATATGATCAATTAGAAAAAAAATGGCCAGGAAATCAAAACTAAAATTAACATAGGACGGGCAGCAGGTTTTCAATAGCATACAACCATGCAGGGGAAAACTGCTGGGTAGGCTTTTCATTTAGAATGTTCTCCATCCTCTGCCTTTGCAATGATTTCGAGGATTTCTGAAGTTGTAGTTTGGTTTGGTGTATTCAGCCACCTAATGATTCTTGCTTGATCCCAGCCTATTTGCAAATTATTCGAACATGCTTCAACTGACAAAGCTGTTGTTAATTTACCTTTAGATATATCTTTTATGTTCTTCTATTCTTTGTGTTAGTCTTTGTTTAGTTATGCCTATATACACAGATTTCTGATTGGTCCTGGCAGTTTCCACTAGTATTTTATAGACACCACTCCTCTATGCATCCTTTAAAGCAGAAATGGGCAATTTTTTTGTAGGGGGCCGTATAAAAAAATTTATGGATGGGCCATGGGCCAAAACAAAAACAATTGATAATAATAGTATTTATTTAAAAAAGAGAATTTTTACTATATATAGTAATATATAAAATTTAGAAATTTTTATTATATTTTCTAAAAAAAGTGTTATTTCAATAAAGCTGAAAATAAAAAATAATGTTATCAATAGTATCAAGACTGCATACTTTAATGTATATCAGGCAATCCCTAACTTATGTAGATCTGTGTCTATCTTACTAGGTTAATTTTAGTTAAGGAGCCAGGATCAAACCTGGTCCTCTCTTGTAAAAACTGAAGGTATGAGACTTGGAATTGAATTCAGATCCTCCAAAATGGTAAGAAACTGCTTTATTATGTGACTTATGTGCTCATTCTTTAATATAACTATTTTTAATATTTATTTTTTATGACCCACTAGTCCTCTATAACATATGCTCCAACATATGTAGATTTGATTTATGTAGGGTTTTGTGGAACAATCCACCTAAATAAGTCAAAAACTGCCTATATATGGTCATAGCCACAATGAATTGTAATTGGAGGAGGACTGAGCATAACTTGTTTTAAAATAAAAAATAGATTATCATCACATCATAAGATTTGAAAATTACTGCCAGTTGTCAACAGTATAGTTGATAAGTAGCAGATAAATAACTGACATTTAAAAATTAATTGCAAGATGCAAACCAAGTTATTCTGCCGGTAACAACAGCAATTACATTAATCTAAAGTTAGCTAACAGGACATTATGAAATCAGGCAAAGTGTTGTATGTTACTATTTGTAGTTTTATCTGATTTTGTTGAATGATTGAGGCTTATAATTATAAAAAGTGAAATTAGAACTTTGTTAATAACACACCATATTAAATTCATACTTGCAAGGATTCTACATTCTCACCATATTCTAGAACAGTGCTTCTCAAACTTATTTCTATGAATACCCCCATAGTGTATACAAGATTTACTAATGCCCCACCTTAAAATTCTGCAAATATGAAGAGGAAATATATAAAAATAAAAATCATTATTATTGATTAATACACAATTTTTATTGCATATTTTTAAAAAGAAGGATAATTATTAATTCTTCAAATACTAACATTAATAGAATAACAATTAAAAAAATGTAAACAAGCAAAAATATCAGCACTATGGCTGCCATAGTGCTGATATTTTTGCTTGTTTATGAACCATTTAGGCAGTGTATTGGATTTAATGTTTTTAAAAAAATGTATTTGTCATTAAAAAATTTAATTTAATTTGGAATGAAAGTAATCAATGAGAAAAATGCAGTTGATGCTATGATATTAAATGGTCAAAATAGGTTCAATATTTGTAAGTTGCAGATATAAATCCCTGCATTTTAAGATATCCTAACAATTTCTTTGCTTTGTCAAGAGCTGACATACTGCACTAAAAACCACATTAAAT
Organism: Olivierus martensii; assembly: GCA_000484575.1. Classification (NCBI taxonomy): domain Eukaryota; kingdom Metazoa; phylum Arthropoda; class Arachnida; order Scorpiones; family Buthidae; genus Olivierus; species Olivierus martensii. The sequence continues at coordinate 20,133 of AYEL01073910.1, forward strand.
AGGAAGTTGGAAATGTGAAAATTAATTTCTCTGCTACTACCCGTAAAGAAGGATATCTGCCAGCTATTTTTTTTCCAATCAAAATTTTTGATAAAAATTTTTAAATTTTGGCTTCAATTCAATATTGTCTTGTAATTCAATCAATTCCTCTTCGATAAAACGTTCTGCAACATAATCATGATTTAAAAATGGATTTACTATCCAATCAGGAACTTCCAAATCAAGTAAATCTCTGAATCTTGCAATGCAACACTCGCATGACTCTCGATGCCCCCTACTGCCTGCTTGCTATTTGATGCTCTCTCTAATGACACAATCGCCCCAGGGGCAAACTTTGAGAAATACTGTTCTAGAACATGGCTGGTTTTCTGAGAATTCCAAATAGGTATATACCAGATAATTGATACCATATTATATTAAGATTTATGAAATATATTATTTTGCTTTTCTATTATAAGACTACATCAAAATAAAAATAATAAATAAATATTACTGTAATCTACATGCAACAAATTTAAAATTCAGAAAATAAATACAGATATTCTTCACTTTACAAACCCTCGGTTTATGAATTTTCAATTTAATGAAAAGTATAAATCTATACACAACTTTTTCATCTTTCAAAAAATTTTTGCCTTTGTGAAGAAACTATTTGATCATTGATTAATTATCTATTGTAATTTGTTTAAACAATACTTTTCTTATTTATTTTCTTTACTGATTGACCAGATATATTACATTTACTGTACATAATTGATTTTAAGACAAAACTGAATTTTATTTTCACTAGAGGATCCAGTATAGAACCTGGCATTTGGCAAATAACAATAATATGAATAACTGTAATGTATATACTGCATTTTTCCAAAGATTTTGCAACTATATAACACTATTCAAAT
>AYEL01073912.1:0-26727 GCA_000484575.1 Olivierus martensii
AAATTAACTGAATATAAAATATAATTAAAATTTTAATAAATTCTTGATATGAATTTTAATATAAGAGAAAATATAAATGTGATAATCTATTAATTTTATTCAATCTTGTTTATATGAAAGGTGATGAGGCCTACGATACTTTTACTTTAAAAGTGAAAATTGGAATGTAAGTTGTTTGAATTATTCATATCATTTATATTTTCATTTTGAAAAAGTTTGTATGTTTAATGTTATTTTTATAATACAATATAAACAAGCATTTATAATTGTAATATAGTAGGTTTCTACTTATGTTGTTTTGAATTCCTTGATTTAAGAGATAATCAGATGTACAAATTTTTTTAAATATGTTGAATTTTTATAAAATGAAAATAAGAAATTTATTAAACAACTTACTTTTTAGCAAAAATACCACATGCAAAAATTTTTAGGACAAATTAGCTATTGTAAGTTAGAGAACTATTGTATTTATAAAAGCATCATACAAATGCATCCTATTCAAATAACTGCTTTTTCATACTACACAATTATAATTAAATGAAAGCACTCCATGCAGTTGTGAAAAATTCTCAAAAAACACTTTTATTCACTTGCTAATATTTTCGGTACCATCGTACCCTCTTCAAGCTACATACATTTTTGAACTAAGAATTTCGAATATCTAATAGCTTAAAGTTCAAATTCAAACATTAAACCATGGTTATAGGTGAATACTAAAACATCATAACAAACTTATGGTACTAAAATGAATAAAATATAAAATAAATAAGCTACAATAAAAAATCATACTAAATATAATTATAGGCACAAAAAAGAGTTCAGTGTTAAATACACCCTCGTATACTTCCAAAGGTATATTTAATGTGGGTTCTGTGGCACATTTAAACATCTTTAATTTCATGAGCTCCTCTACTATTGGGGCAGTCCATTGTTCAATGTTTCTATCACATATCTCCATGCTGCTGATAGCTCCACTGCTGGCTGTTCATTTAGCAAATCCTCTCATCTTCTCAGTATTTCCAATGTTTCTGTCATTAAAGCCTGGGATTTCTTACTGATTGGTTTTATAATGCTCGCCTTGTAAAAACTGATCAGTAAGAAATCCCAGGTGTTAATGACAGAAACATTGGAAATACTGAGAAGACGAGAGAGAGGATTTGCTAAATGAATGGCCAGCAGTGAAGCTACCAGCAGCATGGAGATATGTGATAGAAACATTGAATAATGGACTGCCCTAAAAGTAAAGGGGGCTCATGAAATTAAAGGTATTTAAATGTACCACTGAACTGGCATTAAATATACTCTCGGAGGTATACGTGCACAAATTCTTTTTTTGTGATCTATAATGGTATTTAGTATGGTTTTTTTTATTGTAGTTTATTTATTTTATATTTTATTCATTTTAGTACCATAAGTTTATGTTATAATGTTTTAGTATTCACCTGTAACCATGGTAACATTTGGATTTGAACTTTAAGCTGTTAGATATTTGAAATTCTTATTTCAAAAATGTGTGTAGCCTGAAGAGGGTACGATGGTATTGAAAACATAAGTATTTTTTGAGAATTTTTCACAACTGCATGGAGTGCTTTTGTTTAATTATAGTTGTGCATCATACAAAATAAAAGAAATCAAACTAAACCTAAATCAAATAAAAAAGAAAAAGAGACTATATAAAAGGGATATAATTGTCATTCTTTAATCTACATATAATGATTCTACATATAGTAACTGAAATGTAAAAACATTTTCAAAAAATAGAACTGTAAATTATTTTCCTAATTTTTATGTAACATTTTGATGAGATAAAATCAATGAATCAATTACATGACCCTTTCCATTATTCAATTTTATATCTTTTTGAAAATTCAGAGTTATCAAATTTGAATTATTGTTATATCAATAACAATAAATTGATTTCGATCAATTATTTTTAGCATATTTGATCTTGTAGTGCAGAGGTGTACAAACTTTTTTGACTATGACTCCACGTTTTAAATGTTAATTTGTTAAAATCTTTTATTTAAAAATTTTGATATTTGAATGGATAATAATATAGAATATTGTAAATTATAATAATAGTGTATAAAAAATGGGATCTAATATAATCATTTATCCTGTTTTATGCTATTTGGGCACCTCATATATTAATTTCAACCAGGAAATGGATTAGATTCCAGATCCTTATGATTGAAACAGAAAGTGTATTCACTCACTAATGCAATCAGTCTCATAATGGATGGGCTCTTAGGTTCAGAGCCAAATCCAATCAAAAAAAATTTGGTGTGTGGCTGGAATTGAATCTAGATTCTGTAAGCTGTAAATTAACATTTTATAATGCGGCCATCCAGCAGACAAATAGTGATGTTTAATTTTCTATGAACACTATGATATGGCATTTTTATTTATTCAAATTCTTTTATGTTATGTTTTCTTTATTTTTTAATAAAACATGCAATACTTTACTATATCATTTGTATTTGATTAATGCTTTTACTGAATTATTGTGTTTAATGTTTTCTTGCAAAGAACACTATAAAATTGCTAAAGTATGCAAGTATCAACTTTTGCAGAAATTTTCTGTTTTTCTTTTCAGTTTTTATACTGTTTTCTAATCAAAGACTAGTAAATAGCACTGCCATTATAATCTTGTGTAACTTTAGGCCACTTTACAATCAGAAGTAACTAAACAACAAAGTATTCCAGTGCCACTATGATCTATTCACATCCTGGTGGGTCAACTAGAAAATTGAAAGATAGATAAATATATTGTGCCTGGATCGCTCCTGAAAGATCTGGAGATATGGGACTTGAAATTGAACCTAGATCCTCCAAGATGGTGCAAAGTCGCGGGTTAGAACGAATGCAATACTATTAATTACACTAAGCCTAACGGTTCTAGCGACTCTGCAATCCAGAGTTTTTAATTTTTTATAAATAAAATGTTAGTGTGTTAGTAACTTAGGACTAGACTTATATCTAATAACCAGCATACCACAGTCACTCAACTTAAGAAATTTACGACAGAAGGTGTTAGTAATACCAACCAGACCTAACCTAAATATTCTGATGAAGGTGTTAGTAATACCAACCAGACCTAACCTAAATATTCTGATATCTCTACTCCCACAGGAAGAAGGTCAATGATTGTCAGATAAAACTTGTCTACATCCCAACTAACAAAAATGAAGCAGACATATTCACCAAACCCTTAACGAAACTACCTCATAAACATTTGTGTGATTTACTTGGACTAGTCTAACGTAAGGGAAGGTGCTACCAGCTCATGGGGGAATGTTGTTATATGAGCTGGTAATGGTGCACAGTTGTTGTATGAGCTGGCAACATCGGTAAGATAGTTACACACTTCTGTGCTGTCCTTCGTCCTGTCATGGAGTGTCGACAATGTGGTTTGCTAATTCTTTGTTCTTTTATTTTGATATTATTTAAATAAATATACTTTAAAACTTACCAGACTCTGTTATCAAAACATTCAACAATTAATATAGCAATCTGTCTCAAATATATCACCTATTTAACTCCTGTTTCTTTTTGTGATCATTGACTTATAGATTGACCTTTTGTCATTTGATACTACTTTTACTGGACTTTACAAAATTAAAATTATACATTGTGCAGCTCAAAATCATCTTGCATACAAGTTATTTTGTCTCTCTATTACTCCTCTTTTGTTGTTTTATTACTACTATTTAATCTAACTGATGATCAATCTACACATGCTTATTTGTTATTCACACAATGATCGTTGGCTATAGTAACCATCACGAATGTTTTCATCAATACAATTGCCTAATTTTGACACGTGACTATACATTGACAAATATCTTAACTGACAGAAATCTTGTAGAAAAATTTAAGGATAAATGTATTTTTGTATTTCGATTACAGGGATGAGCTGTCAACAGAGGCGAATGGATGAGATGTCTGTAATTGGACCATTGAATCGGGCAGATTGACAATCAACTACTCACTTATCTCTGTTGAATTTCCCTAAAATCATTTTATCAAATGATTTTAGGGAAATTCAGCAGAGTATCATCATTTGGTAAATAGTAGTTAAAAAGGAAATATTCAGTTTTATTTTCACGTGAAAAACAGTGTCATGCCACAAACATCACCAATAAAAAAAATACAGATATATTAAAATGGAAGATGCTTGTAAAATTAATTGCTTTTTTTGTTATGTTAATTACTATATATCCTTCTTAACTACTAATTAATGCATTATTATTGTTTGAAAGATAAGACCAAGACTTAATAATCTACCAGAAAGCCAACATCTCAGGCCAACATGTCGGGCCATCTATCGAATAAGTTATAAAATTATGCAATACAAATTTAAAAATTTCTTTACTGCTTTAATCAGTATTTAGCTAAAATATTTTAGCTAATTATGTGATATTTCAATTTTTTATATTTTTTTAGAACGGTTATTTTAAAAAATATTTAATAGTCACAAACTCTGATTTCAACTCATAGAAACTCAAATCAAAAGGATGTATAGTTTCATTGTATAGTCTTTGAACTATTTCAGTCTAAAGTTGTACGTGACACTAATGAGGATAAACAAATTATTATATAGATTAGAAATTTATCTTTTTTTGCCAAATTAAAATTTTAAATACTAAATTTAAATTGAAATGAATATTAAATACTTTAAGTTCATAAAATAAAAATTTGCTATTATATATTATTTTGTTTTATAAAAATATTTAATGAATCTTAATTTTTAACAGAATCCATACACAGGGTTTGTGTCATAAATCTGATCATCCTGATAGTAGAGCAGTATTTTTTGAAGCAGAAACGTATAGCAAAAGAAAAATTTGTGATTTTCTATCTATTTTGGATGGATTTAAGACTGCAACTGAAATTATTCAGCATTTTCAGAATTATCATAGTAACTTTAAGTTAGCATTATATTCTATACTTTCCAGTAAAGTAATAATTAAAATATAGCTTTAGTAGAATATCAATAAATTATGAAAAATACATTAAATAATTCTTCAGTTAATATTTTATTTAAATGTTTTAGATCTTCAATTCTTCAAGAATGTGTGACACTTGAATCTGAAGGAGGAATTTTTCCACAGTTAAAAGATAGATTATTATATTTTGATGTAAGTTATATGAAATTCAAATTTATTTAACTCATTTTGTTTAGATTTTAAATTGTTAAATTAAAATTCTTATAGTGATATATACAATAACAATAACTGAAAATTTTCCTATTATGCATGAAAATATTTTATATTCCAGAATTGATCACTAAAGAGGAAATAACAAAATTAACACTCTTGTAGCATAACACATAGTTGTCGGAAATTTCATATTATGTGCATAGACATCAATGATGTGTCAACAGTAGTTGCTTTAAAATCAATTATAAATATTTTTCACCCATCATTAGTGGATTGCATTTTTTCTTATAACATAATTGAATGAAATTCTGCAGATAAAGTATATCTGTCAAGATGGATCTCATTTTATTTTTTCATAAATACGTTTTTATTTACAAAATATATAATGTAAACAAAATATTTATCATAAATTAATCCTTTCTAATACATCTCATCTTTATTCACACAAATAATAAAAAAAACCTGTTTTCACCTAAGCACTATGCTTCTTACACATTTGTTTTCATCTTTTTTCTATGATAGTTATTATTTAATGATGGAATGGTAGCAATGAAAAAAAGATAAGTTATTGGATTCAGTCTATTAAATCTCTTCAGTTTAGATTAATTTAGATTAAATTAAATATAAATATTAAAATTTTAAATGATTACAAGATGAATAATAAATTATATTAGAGCAACAAATCAGCTGATTTTGTTTACATTCAATCGTTTCTCATGATAATTGATCTTGTGTAATTCTCCTCCCACTACTACTGAACTTGTTCTGTCTTGTAGTCATCATTGTTTGACAACTACATTTCTAAAATTAACCAAATTTTTGCAATTTTTTTTTAATAATAATATGAAAGAATAATTGGAATTTGAATATGTAATAATATTTTTAATAATATATATAAAAATGGAATTTTGGACAAAAAATTTTCAAAATATTTTTTTCTGATTATTTCCCAATTTTTTAATCACTTTTTGAAATTATTTTGGTCCACTCAAAAAAAGTTTCCTTTGAAGGCATTGCTGATGGGAAGTAGTTCTTACTTATAATGTTTGAATTTCATATTTATTATCTTTTTGTTTTTATTTCCTATGGAGAAATGAAAAAACTAATTTAAGATCATGTTTCCAGGCAAATGGACCCCAAAATTTTCCTATAGCAGGTATGGGTGTGTTAAGAAACAAAACTGTAAAGAAAACAATATTCTTTTCAGTTCAATATTTTTGAACTGATAAGTAATTACTATATATAACTATATTCATTTTATTTAATTCAAAATTTTGATAAGATTCAATGTGGGATTTCTGTAAAAGAAATAATATACTGAATATATATTTGCATTAATTCACTATATGATTTTAATTTTATACAATGAATTTTCTATTTTTAAGCACTATGCTTCTTACACATTTGTTTTCATCTTTTTCTATGATAGTTATTTAATGATGGAATGGTAGCAATAGAAAAAAGAAGATAAATTATTGGATACAGTGTTAAATCTCTTCAGTTTAGATTAATTTAGATTAAATTAAATATAAATATTAAAATTTAAATTCAAATATTCTATGTTCTCTTCTTCCTTTTCCAATACATTCAATGCCATAATAGATTCACTTTTATAAAAAGGAATTAAAATGTTTGTGTTTGTGAATAGCATCTGATATGTGCACATCTCTTATTGATTCCCTTACTTGGGAGTAATCAGTTGCAGAAAATTCACAAAATAAAACCTTCAACTATTGTTTAATGTATAAACTATATATTTTAATTTATATGATCATTTTTTTAACATTACTGTAGTATGTTAAAAAGAAAACATTAATTTTATTGTAGTTTGTTATGTTATTGTGAAGAAATTGTTGCATAAAATAATTATGTTAATTTTCAGGTTATTACAAAGTGATATATTATTTATTCAAATAAATAGCATCCCTTTTCACAGAATTTCATATAGGTTTAAACATTCAAATATGTAATTTGTTTTTATCAGATTTCAATTTTGAAACTTTACATCCACAATATTGAAGTATTAGTAAAAATTGAATTTTTTTTTATTCAGAAATTCAAATAAATTAGATAAAATGTAGTAAACATTGATCACAAATAAATAGTATAACAAATATGACAAGGAAAAAGTAGTCAAAATAGTCAACTTTGACTAGAAAAAATAATCAAAGAGATATCATTTATTTGAATAAATAAATGATGTGACAACTATAAAATGTCTCAAAATTTCTTAAGAAATTATTGAATACTATAGTATGAATATAATAATGTCTCAGATTTTTAATTTGTTAAATTGACTTCAAAATGTTTCAGTTGTAATTTTATTTGAATATAATGTATTCAATATATTAAGAAATATCTTGTTTTCTAGAATTCATTTGATCACGAAATGGCAAAAAGGGATGGAAAAATTATTCCAAGTGCTGGTGAGTGTACATAACATATGAATATTGAGAATATTTGCATGATATTATCATATATTTTTTAATATAGGTGTTCTCTGGTTTAAGTAATCCATCTTCTGTAAGCTTGATATTATGTAAAATATTTTACAGATTTTTTAAAGATATTACTGTATTTGTAAGTTACAAGTGCAAACATGTTAGTATACAATATTTAAAAGTTCCTGTTACTTGATTTATTTTTTGTATATTTTTGTTGATCTTAAAGAGTGGTTCTCAAAGTGGGCGATACCACCCCCAGTGGACACAAGCAGTCTAAGAAGGTGTTTGAAGCTCCAAGTGATATTGGGGGCATTATATAAAAATCAGTGGGCAGTAAAGAAATAATTGAATAAATGAATTATAAAAAACTGTTTACATTACTGTAAATCTTATATACACAGTGTTTTTATAGAGCTGGAACTTGAAACAAAATTGGTATGTTAATTTTAGTGTCTTATAATTAGGTTTTTTTCAAGTAACTATGTTTAAAATAACCTATTTTATGCCACACTCTACAGAAGTGAAACTTACTTTACTTTCCTAAGTACCATTCATTTTAAAACAATCGGAACATTTTTTATTTTTATTTTTTTCAGTTTTCCCTATGAGCTAGTTTTCAGCATAAACTTTGAATTCCAGTATTGATTGTTGTAGCAGATATATGAATTTTATCCTGGATTATGGAATATTATACAGAAATTTCTCTTAGCATTCCCTTTGACTTATTTAGCAGAACACGGGTTCAGTGCAGTAACAACTCTAACAACTAAAAGATATCAGCTGCAGATAACTAATTGTGGAGATGTGAGAATGTTGTTAACAAAAATTGAGCTGAATATTGATAAATTGAAACAGGCTCATCCTTCTCATTGAACTTTTTTTGTTACTTGTTTAAATCAGTACTCGCCTGAAAGAGATCGAAATTGTAACGACAACTACTCATCAAGCTCTTGTTAATTCTACATATGAAGAAGTCTAGAAAAGAGCGTCCTCTATGTAGTTTAGTTAAATATGATTATGTATTTACTATTAATTTTATTAATATACAAGTAACCAACTTCACCATTACTGTTTTATTTTCTAATATGTTTTTGTAAAAAATATAGATGTGGTTCCTGGGAGATGTTGAGCCTTCAGTTTTTCTAAAAGTGGGCAGTACACTAAAAAAGTTTGAGAAACACTGATATAAAGTATCATATTACTTATAAGATGTCATTTTATATAACATTGTCTCTTTCCTCTGGCAACAATATGGTAGCATAATGTTATGTAGATGCAGTCGTGTTAGTCAAAAGCCCTAGTAGTTTTTGATTCAGAATTTTAGTTAAAAAAATTATTTTTTTAACTTATGCAAAATTTGAATTATGCAAAAAATTTCAGTCCCAATAATTTGTGTAAATGGATAATACCTATATATACTATATGAATAATAATAATGATATTAGCAACATGGCAAATTAATTCATTAAAGCTAAAATCAACAGCAAAAATTTTATTAATAAACAGTAATCTTTCATCTTATTTTTCATTTTAAATTTTATAAAATTTCAAAAATTTACAACAAATATTACATTTTATAATAGTGAAATAATCTATTAATAAATGCATAATATTATGCATAATATTAATCTATTAATAAACATAATTTCTAGCATGTTACCACAGTCTGTCAAGATGGAGTTTACATGAAAATTTCTCTTGTTATAGTTGGAAATTTATGCTCAAGATTCTGAAATAAATCATTTCTAATTTGCTCAATTAATAACATATATTATAATAGATAACATATGTATAATGGATTTGGTACTTCTGGGTTCGGTGTAAGAGTAAATTTCATATTGCAAATTAAACTTGCAAATAAATTATGATTATAATTTAAGGAATTTTCATATATAAAAGAGAAAATGTTTCCTTATTAATTCTGTCTGTATTTGCATAATTAATATCATAAATTTTGATGATATAGTTTTATCTAACCCATAAATAATATGAAGGGGTCAAAAATTTCTTCAAATATTCTGCAAGAAATTAATTAAAGACATTTTTATACTAACAAATTATATCATTCAATGATATGATATGCAATATGCTGATTATGATTAAAAATAATAGCAACTTCTAATATAAATGTATTTTATTGATGATATTTCTTTAACTTTTAAATAAAAGTAAATTAAAGCACTTATAGCAGTATAGGAAAACTTCAATTCAGAAATTGAACTAATGTTTTTGGCGTTTTACGCCATCATCAGGTTCGATTCTTTCTGGAACTTTCAAATCACAATAGAACATGCTTATTTTAATAGTTATATTAATTTTTAGTTGTTTTTATTTCGTAACCATAACAACATAGTATCATTCTTTTTTGCTTAAAATTTTAAAACCCTGCAGTGGGAAATTGCAGAATTCTTTTCCTGCATGTAAAAATAATAAAAATTCTGGTATTAAAAAATTCGAAAAAATTAGAATTTTCCGAAACTGCTAAGTCCTTCCTTATGAACTCATAAAATTTTGCAATGCATCAAAAAGAACTGAGGGAAAAAAAATTAAGTGGGAATCTCATAGTTTAAGATTTCATGCTGTCCCCCTGCTGAAAAAAACGTTGTTTTGATAATTAATCATTTCTAAAAATAGTTTATTATTTTACTGCACTATAGTCACAAGTTTCGTATTGCTTCACTGCATGTATAAATAAACAATTAAATTTTTAATCATATTTTTAAAGAAAAAATTTTGATAAATTTTTTCATTCATAGATATCTCAATAAATTCCTCATTTAATTTTATATTTTTATTTAAACTGTTTATTACATTTTAAATAATGATTAAGCTGTTCTGGCGTGCAGCTATCTTCTTATTTTATATACCTACATACTAAAAAATTTTGAAATAATTTCTCAAAAAACAGATTGAAATGGCTTAACAAATAATAATACAATTACAAAATTAAATATCAGAAGATAAAATAATAAGCAATACTTGAAGAAATAAGTATTATGCTATAGCTGGAAATGACATATGAGCACATCACAAATTCTGACCCCAGTGCCACAATATATAGTGATTACTAAACTTTCATCCTTTCTCTTAACAAAAAAATTTGTTATTTTTCTTAATCATTAATTGTTAAGTCAAAGAGAATATTTATTCTATCTATAGTCATAATTTGCATATTATATATTCGATTAAAAAAATTTGTAAAAAAAAAATAAATATCTTTTCTCGGACAGAAAATGCTACAATAGAAACAAGTAAACTTATCAGGGAATATAAAATTTAGAATATGAAGAAAAATTTTATATTACATGCAATAATTTAGGATCCTTTGAAGTTGAAGAATTATATTTCATGCTCCTGCAGTCAGATTTTATTGCTCTTGTTTGCATTTCTCCCCCACTCGTGCACCACCTTCAAATGGATCACCCTGGGTAATAAGATCACCTAGTCTGTTTACAAATAAAACTGGAGATGCATTTGTTTTGACTTAGAAAAAATATTTAGGACTGAATGAAATATGATACTCTATTTATTTACATAATTTTGATAAGAGGTATCATATTACTTAAAAATTCATTAAAAATCAATAAATTATAATAAAAAATGATTTTTTTGCATTAGAAAATAGACACTTTGCCAAAAAATAAGGTTTTATACATTAGGAAGATTTATTTTAACAAAACAGTGAAAATTTTGGATAATTAGTGGATAATTATTCAAACTTTAAAATAAAATTAAATCAAAGCACTTACAGCAGTATAGGAAAAAACTTCAATTCAGATATTGAAAGAATGTTTTTGGTGTTTTACGCCATCATCAGGTTCGATTCTTTCTGGAACTTTCAAATCACAATAGAATACGCATAAACGCTGATTGAATATGATTCAGGTTAAAATTTAAAACGTTGCTAATTTACTTTTTTTATATAATACTATAACATGTACTTAATTGTTCAACATTTTTATCATAATTAGTGTGCAGCTTTCCTGTGCAAAAAACATCATAAAAATGTACAATTAATTATTCATTAATTGATGATTAACATTTTTTAATACTTATACATTGTTTTCCATGTGTGGTTCTATGGTTTGTTGTTACAATAGCACTGCTTCTATTTTCGGCTATTTAGCACATTCTGTCTATCACGTATTTACCAACGCTATGACAGTATGTGATAAACAGAATGTGCTAAATAGCCGAAAATAGAAGCAGCACTATTGTAATAACAAACTATAGAACCACACACGGAAAACAATGCATAAGTATTAAAAAATGTTAATCATCAATTAATGAATAATTAATTGTACATTTTTATGATGTTTTTTGCACAGAAAAGCTGCACACTAATTATGATAAAAATATTAGACAATTAAGTACATGTTATAGTATTATATAAAAAAAATAAATTAGCAATGCTTTAAATTTTAATCTGAATCGTATTCAATCAGCGTTTATGCATGTTCTATTATGATTTGAAAGTTCCAGAAAGAATCGAACCTGATGATGGCATAAAGCACCGAAAACGTTCTTTCATCAATATCTGAATTGAAGTTTTTCCTATACTGCTGTAAATGCTTTGATTTAATTATATTTTAAAGTTTGAAATAAGATAATTAGCAGTAATTGAAAGTAAACCAAGGATAATTATTCTCATGCAAATTTCATTTTCCACTTAAGATTTGGTTTCATGTTACTGTTTAAGGGTTAAGTTTTATTTTCCGTTACGACATTCTGTTCTATATATTTTTTGTAATCTGATGAGGGCTATATGCTGAAAAAATTTGTTAAGTTTTAATAAATTGTTCTACACTACAAAAAGTGTTTTTTTTATAGATGTTTAACTGCTAATGACTACATTATCTACTGAATCAAGTTCTGGATGTCCGGTGTCATCAGAATCATTGAGAATTCAGGTCAAGTAGCCCTGTTATTCAATGTAATCACCCACCTTCATACAGTTGTATCAGTTTAGATAAAAAAAATTCTAATAAAATTATACATTATTACAGCTATTATCTTCAGCAGTATTACAGCTCAAGTTGACCTACTGATAAGGTCGAAAGCGTTTCTGTTAATAAAGTATTTATTCTCTTTAGAGCTTTGTATTTTGTGTGCATTTTTGTGAGTATAACAGGATGGCTTTAAAGTTCTAATAAAATGTTATGAACTGATAAAAAATTCAGTGAATCAGCTGAAATCACAGGTATTAATAAAAACACTGCGAAGTCCATTATAAATCAGTTCAACAAAAAATGGTGGTGTGTTAGTAGAAGAAAAAAATGTGGTGATAAAAGGAATGTTAAATAAAGTGCAGAGATATTAAAATTGAGGAAATAACAGAAGAAAAGAAACCTGTCAGTGCACAGGAAGAATATAATGCATGGTCTCATAGACTTATGTATGCACTGACAGGTTTTAAAGTATTTTATGTATATCTTTATATTACAAACAATAAAAGTTTGAATTTATTAACAATAAATTTACATATGATTTTATTTTTACTATGAAAGCTTAAGAAAACAGTTTTGTAGAAGCAGTTTATATACAAATGGGTGAAATTGATTTGAAAAAGAGTGAATTTGATTTGCAAATGGGTGAATTTGGAGTACAAAACCTGTATCATTTATTTATTATTATAATTAATAATAATCTGCTCAAAGTTATACTCTCCTAGCTTTGATGTAACAAAAATAAACATTTTAATAGTTTTTTTTTAAATAAATAATTTCATAAAATTGTGTATGATCAAAAAGTTTTTTTTTTATTAAAAATGAAAATTTTTTTTGTTATACTTTTTACATTATGAAAATTAATTTTTGAATAATATAAATTTTAACATTTGAATATAAAATTTATAATAAATATTCAAAAATTGGATATTTATTTATTTAATTTTATTAAATTTCAAATAAAATATTTTTTTACTCCAGAGCCACTTTTCATTGTATGATTTTATTTCTGATCTGTAGTTGCAAGTTACATAGTTTCTGAATCAATTTTTTAGCGGGAACATATGTATTTTTATATAGATGGATTTCGCTGCCAAATATATCCATACATGATGTAGTTTTATTATTTTTTCACGGTAAACGTTTAAACAAATGAAGATTTTCATAATTTTCAAGAACATTTATATCACGTTTTCCTTTATGATATTTGTGTATCGATGGAATAATGTTATAGCCTCATGTGCTCATACATATCATTCGATTTTAATCATTAGAAGTTATCATCATTGCAAACATAAAAAATGCGGTTAATTAGTAGCTTGTCATTTAAAAGAACTTCAACAGTAACAGACTTTCAGCTTACGTCGTTTGAAAATATAGGTATAAAAATTACGAAAACGAAAACATTAGGCTTGGAAAAGTTGATTTTCGATATGAAAAATAGCCTTTGACTACGTAAAGATTATGCAGCGGAGAACGTTATCGTATAAGAAGGCATTACCTGGCATAAGGGCGTGTCGTTTCTAATTTCCGACCAATAAATGATCTTCATGGCTGACTGTGAGTGATTTAACCGAAATTGGATAGCAGATTTTATTAGACATCCCGAAATATTTCGTAGACCGCCCACTTTGACTAACCCTTTTCCTCCCCCATTACCTTCGCTCTAGCATCTACCAATTTCATAACATTCAAATACGTTCGACTCTATATATTAGAACCGTGAAAAATTTCTGAAATATATCATATGATAATGTTTATTCGTCTATATAAGGACCAAGTAATATAATCTCTGACAACGGTTAATTAGAGAGAGATTTTTTATATATCTTGTAGAGATTAAAACGAATTCTTCAAAAAACAGGATTTCCGAAATTCTTATCTAACATATGATTGAAAAACGATTTATCTATGGACTTATGATTTAATAAATCATCGCAGCATTTTAACCTTCTTAAGTATCCGTAATAAATAATTTGTAATCTGAAATCTAAATGAAAATCGAATAGTAAAATTCGCAAAACATTAAATATTCATCTTTGCAAATAATACAACCTATAATAGTTTCCGTTTCTTTTGTATATCACTATCTTTTCTGATTAGGAAATATAAGCTCACCGCTAATAATAATTAATTATAAGAATTTATTTATAATAGTTTCTAGAAAATTTTTTTATAAACTGTTATAATTATTTACAGAAATTTTGATAGTAAAACAACTATGCCAATTGTGAACAATTAATAATATTCCTATAGTATGCTCGATTGATACACAGTAATTTTCGTTCTTTGATGATAAACACATGATTCATATAAAAAATTGACTGTCATGCAGAAAACTGTCGCACTCATTAAAACAACGATATGTTAAACATGACATAGACCTATACCAAAATATTATGAAAGATAATCCTGATTATAAGGATATAACGTCTGAAATTATTCTATGAAATATCTTCTGAAATTTTTGAAACTATGTTTATAATCTAATAACATCGAAAAATTTACTTACCGTAATTTTTTACAGTTTTTCAATGTTTATCTCTGTTTTAAAAATAACAATAATAATAAACTGTTATTTTAAAGCGAATTCTTAATAGTAACTGAGCCATTAATTATGTCGCCTCAGTCTTTATGATCACCTCCTCCATTCCAAAGCTTCCCCCCCTATTTCCTATAACAACGGATGATTCTATTTTACGTCAATACGCTCCTGGAGCTGCAATTGAACAACAACCGGTTTCTCATCCTCCAGGAGCAACCTGCAATACATTTTAGAACCGAATGTACTTGTATGTTTTATTTCATATTTAATGCCTGGGGTCGCAAAAATCTATAATGAAAAATGGGGTCATGAAAAAAAAATTTGAGAAGCGCTGCTTTAATTAAATTGTAATCATTATTTTTCACACAATGAGAATGGAAATATAAATGAAGATTGAATATGTGGAATAAATAGTGTGTGATGTGTGTGTGATGTGTGTGTGTGATGTGTGTGGATGTGTGTGTGTGTGTGTGTGATGTGTGTGTGATGTGTGTGATGTGTGTGTGTGTGATGAGTGTGTGTGATGAGTGAAAGGAAATGAACAGGAACTTGTGAATGAAATGTGTAAATATAAACTGGATGTGCTCTGTGTGAGTGAACCATATCGAAAGGGGTGTGCATTTGTGTGTGTAAGGAATAATATTGTGGAATATGGTCTAAGGTAAAAGATAATGAGTGAGCAAGAAGTGGTATGGGTATGCTGATGATTGAGAGAACAAAAAGTGTATGTTAGAACACAAATGTGTGAATGACAAAATAATATGGGTAAGAATGAAATTAGGACTGCAGAGAGTGTTTCTGATAATGGTATAAGTGAGAATGAAAGAGAGAAATTCTGGTATGATTTGAATGATGCAATAAATGAAAGTCATGGAACTCAGTGAGTGTTGTGGATGGAGATTTGAATAACAGAGTTGGTGTGGTGAGAAATGGAGTGGAAGGATTGGCTGAGAAATATGATTATCCTAGAATGAATGACAACAAGGAGCAATTGCTAGAAGATTGAAAGAGGATTGGTGAAAGAGGATTGCTTGTCTTAAACACTTTCTTTAGACACATGGCTATCTATTAATACACCTGGGAAAACTACAAAAAAAGATCAAATGAGTATGATTGATTTGATTGTGTGTGATGAAAGATTGAGAAGGAAAATTATGGACACGAGTGATGAGAGGTTGCAGAGATAGGCTCAGATCACTATCTGGTGATCTCTGGAATGAATCTACAGATTGGATGGAGAAATGTAAAGAGGAGAAAAGAAGTACAGATGCAAGTGAAAGTGAAGGATCTGTGTATGTGAAATAAGAGACATATATGAGGCACTCACTTGCCAAATTTATTAACTTCATAAAACAAAAAGCAGAGAAAAATGATAAAATAATATACAGGAATACCTTGATTATTGCGGTTAATGTTGCCACGAAAAATACCGCAATAATCGAATCAATTATCGCGGTTAATGTTGCCACGAAAAATACCGCAATAATCGAATCCTTAATCGGGATAAATAATGCATGTAAAATGGGTGATCACTGCCAAGGAAGTTATTGTTGCCATGAAAAATACCGCAGTAATCGAATCCGCGATAATCGGGATAAATAATGCATGTAAAATGGGTGATCATCGCCAAGGATTTTTCAGATTTATTGATTAAATTTTATATATGAGGTAAAAAAGAAATGTGTGAAACATGCTAATCTTCTAAGCTGATCATTCTACATTTCTTCTTGTTAGCTGTAGACTTGATATCATCCTTGTTTCTTTTAGCATTCATTGTAAGGTAAATAAGAAGAGAAATAAATATCCACATGCAGTATTGGCTCTAGAGGTCCTGACGCCCCAATGCAGCTTCCTGGTAACATTTACTCAGCACTCTTACAATAATGAGAAAATGATAATTTTGGCACCCTCCTTCCTAAGGCGCCCCATATGGTGCATCGTCTGTTTACAAGGTTAAGCTGGCCTTGTCCACATGTACTTCAGTCAAAGACGGACACTTATTAATGAGTAGTGAGCAGGTTCCATCGGATAAAAACGAAATACTAAAGAGGATCTGGAGAGTAATTCTGGTTGCATATGTAGTGGGCTACATATCACGTAGATAAGCAACTTGCTCATTACCTTATATATATTAAAACAGCTCAATTAGCAAGTTCAAACAAAATTTATTTTGTTTGAACTTGCTAATTGAGCTGTTTTATATATATGTAGTGGGCTACATCTCGAGACCACGATAATTCGAATTTTGAGCACAATAATTGGAATTTTGGTATCAAATTATAAACCGCAATAAACCAAGAATCGCAATAATCGAAACCGCGATATTCGAGGTATTCCTGTATATTGTTTTTTAAAATTCCCTTTAAAATATAAATTCAAATAAACATTTAGAATATAAGTGTACAGGCGGCCCTCGACTTTCGCACATAATTGGTTCCTGGAAGTGGTCCGAATGTTGAATGTTCGAAAGTTGAGGGATGTAAAAAATTGTGCACCAAAAACTGTGTTTAAAGTATTTATTTATCAATATGTATACATAATGAAGTTAAAGAACGCGTTTAAGTGCTTTCGGGGGTTCTTTATAAACGTGTCAAGATTTAGTTGAATATCTCATTATTTTTCTTTTTTTGATAAAGATTAATAACTTGGCTGTTACTATAGTTCCTATGCACCCCCGTTGTTTGAAAATTTTCAGCCAATCAGCATCACGAGCTCTATCGATGACGTCAGTAATATGGTGGAAGTTCGAAATGAAAAATGTCTTAAATTGCACTTAAAACATATAATATATTCTTTAAATTATATTTCACTCAATAACAATTCAAATTAAATAGGGAGAATTCTACAACCTATGAATATTTAACGCATGCACAAGAAGACGCAGCCTAGATTCCAAACCTGGCTAGTGGCTGGTCTAGAAATATACTTTAGAAATCAGTTTTCTAGACCTCGTCTGAGCCATGTCTGCTAAGATGCTTCATTTATGCAATGCAAATTTGATAAATTCGTGGTTCAGACTGCGGCCGAGGTCTAGTACGCATTTAAACAATCAGCCCAAACTGTTTTGACCACTTGATCGGAACAACACAATAGTGATTACGATTCTGAGAAGTCTGCTATTGTGGGAAGTAATGTGTGTCCGAGAATGTAGAGCGAGCTACAGCACTTTGGAGCATTCTTCATGTAAGAAAATTTTTTCTTATCGACAAAAATATTTAAAAAGTTGAATTTTAAAAAATGTGCGAAATAGCGAATTGTGCGAAAGTCGAACGTGCGAAAGTCGAGGGCCGCCTGTATTCAAATTGTGCGAAAGTCAAGGGATGCCTGTATATCTCAAGCTCTTTGAGCAGGGAACAAAATCGACTATTTCTTCAAACACAAAACTTTCTTTATTAAAATACTTTTGGCTCTATCAAGCTCTCATCAGTATAACATTACAAACTAATATTTTTAAAATGCATTAAACGTGGTGATATAATCGAATATATGTTCCAAAGTTGCAAACATTCTAAAATTTAAAGTTCGAAAAAGTTCTTTCAACATTCACATTGCATCATACGTCTCCAATATATTTGCATTATATATTCTAGAAATAAAATATTATTATTAATATTTTCTAAGTTGGGGAATAATCATTCTCTCTCTTCTTAAAAGCACCCTTTCTCTTCATATGCAGTGTCCTATTTTTATATTCCCCGTATTCCCACGCCAAACTAACTCTTTCAGGGTTGTTAAAATTGATTATATTATTCCCCTTAGATTTTTCTGTAAAGATTTCTAATGTTTCAGCAACCCTTAACTTCTGGGGGTCATCCAATACTCTTAGCACTCTTGTTTGGTCCCACTTGGCTGTTGTGTCGAAGTTTAATAATCTCTGTGCAAGGACTGTACTACCTTTTGACTTTTCTATATCTGCTTTATGTTCTTCCACACTCCTCATTAATTGATCTCACTGTAGATCCTATATATATTTCTTCACTAGTAGTATCTTTGTTTTCTATACTAATTTCATAAATCCCTGGTAAATTCATGGGGTTCCTCTTATATTTGTCATTCCTCATAATATTAAATACCATGTTGGTCCTCCTATATGTTATTCTTCTACCAGTTGCTCTCAAAATTTTTTTTCTTATGCCTCAACAGGAAAGGATTTGCTTCCATAGTATAAGGGATCTTATCATTCTCATTTTTGGCCTGGGTGTTCTCTGAGGTATCTAACTTTCTATTTTTCTTTTTCAAATTTCTCCACAATTTCATTATGCTACTGCAGTGAACTATGTATTTATGCATGGTGTATAATCCATTTTAATTCTTCTTGGGCACCTTCCCAGGTACTACAGTGTGTAAGTATTCTACACAGCAGGGACCTAAATACCACCATTTTTACATGCCAAGATTCTTTTGACTCCCTATGAATAAATAAAGATAACTAGGTATTAGACCCTTACACTTGTGTCTGGTAACTTACACTTGTGTCTGGTATTCTCCCTTTTATAATGTTTATGTTGGCATCAAGATAGCTTATTTCAATTTTGTTTTCTTTCATTCTTTTTAATTTCAGACCTAGCCTAATATCTTTGAAAATATTTTCTATATTCAGCTGATTTAAGTTCTTTTCTCTTATTATTATTATGTCATCGATGTATCTTCTGTAGCACTTTACTGTATTTTAGAATATATTATTAAAGTTGTAGCTTTTATCTAATGACATATGAAATGCATATGATAGTATATCCTTGGAGTAATTGTTATTATTATTACAATTTCTGCATGACTAAGAGAATTAATTGATTTGGCAAGTGAAAATAATAAAAATAATACCATCAAATTCAATCTTAAAAATAAGGTAATACAATATATATTTCAAATTTTAAACAAAAGTTTGATTGTTAGACAATGTCAGAGCATTGCGAGAATGAGAATGAGAATTTGTTCCTATTATTCATCGTGGAAAGCGGAATAGTCAAAGCCGCCATGGATAAAAGCCAGGCAAATTCTGCTTGCGGGTTCTCACAGTCACAATAAACTATGTTTTTCCCAAGATTCATTTTTGTATAAAACAAAATGGATGCTAAGCAACAAAAGGCATTTGCTTTTTACAAAATGATATTAACAGCTGCAGTAAATGAAGAAACTGAAACAAAATCAAGAAAGAGATAATGCTGGATCAAAGATATTTATAAGAAGAAATATGAACAACGTTTCTATGCAAATATGATTAAAGAGATGAAATTTAATGATAGAGAATCCAACAATTCATTGTCACAAAATGCATTGAGGTCATTGGTGGACGTTACCTTGATGGATCTTATTGTCGTGGAAAAGTTGAATCCATCTAGACCATGGATAGTAACAATTTTTATTCTGTGGTATGATGTCAAAACCATGCTGTTTTCATCACACATGTATTTCCTGCCACAGTTCTGTGCTAGTGGAAACTAACCTTTAGTAGCAGTAGTCTCTCCATATGGTCCACCTCATTTTTGTTTTTAATTATCTTTTACTTTGTTTAATATAATAAATTTATTTATCTTACAAAGGCGTTATTCTGTTTATATCCACTTATAACAGTAATAGATTAATTATTTTAATATTTTTATGACGAAACAATACTAAACATGCTTGCCATTATTATCTAATATATATCATTTTATTAAAAATTTACTTAACTAAATTCTTATTGTCATATTCTAGATGACTAAAGAAAGACCTTGACTAAAATCAAAAAATTTATTGAATAAAATCTGATTAGCCGAGACTTTTCATATAGGCTTTCCTACATGTTCCTCAATTGAATCTTCCAATTTAGTGATTTTAAAAGATATAAAAATATAATTCTAGCTTTATGGGGTAAACACAAAAAATGTTTTAGGCATAATATGACACTTACACATGTCTGAATTGCATTTATTGCAACGATTTACATTAGAGTATGAAGTTAATCACATTAACTTCTGAAATTAATTAATTATTATTTGAGGGCCAAAAATTTTTTGTCATTTAGTGTTGTTAACCCTAATTATTAAGGAAGTTTATTTTGAATATAAATCATTAAGAGTCAATCAAGCGTTTTGACACTAAAATTTAAAAGTTCAAAAAGTGGAATTAATTGATTTGGCTTGTGAATGGCTCATATGAAGGTATGCAAAAAGCTGGGTCAAGTATATGAGAATATATGCAATATGGAAGATATGTGTGCATACTTTAAGAGGTGTGTAGCGAGTGCTGCAAGAGAAGTGGTTGGTGAAGTGAGAATGGGAAGATAGAATGGTAATGCAGGGTGGAATGATGAGGAGGCACATGCTGTGGCTCAGAAGAAAGTATATTTGAAAATGTTAAATGATAATGTGAAGGCAGATGAGTATGAGTAATCTAAGAAAGAGTGTGCAAAGATAGAGAAACAGATTAAAAAACAGGGGCAAGAGAAAGAGATGAAAACTATAGAATGACTTTGAAGGAAATAAAAGAATGTTCTGGAAGTTGATAAGAAATTTGAGAAGAGAACAAAGTATGGATGTGTCTGGTGTAAAAGATAAAAATGATAGAATGTTGTGGGATGAATCTAGGATATGGAGAGGCTATTTCCATGAGCTTCACAAACCTATTGGAGAAAGGGATGAGGGCAAAAGTGAGAAGATAAGGATGAATATAAGAAATACATATGTGTAATGAGAAAATGGTCCTGGTTTGGATGGAATCACAACTGTGAAGGTCATGTGATCTGGCAAAGGAGGATGAAAAACAACTCAATTATTAACATGAGAGAAGTATCATGTACAATAAAAATAATTAAAGAATAACAATGTTATCCCAAAATTGGAAATAAGAAGACTGCACTGGAAGCCGGAGAGAAAACAATCACTCATTGGATGACAGTTAAGGATTTATGACCCAGAGCTATCTTAAATTAACAAATATAGATAAGCTCCAAGAGAGAAACCCAGGCCAAGGAGTGATCTTGAGGCCCAGATTGCCCACCTTTGAACCGATGGGGAAAGGAGTTGGACGACGAATATAAAATACCCACTGGGGAAAGATTTGGGATCATCTTCCTGATTCATCCATCTCTTGTTGCCATTGTTGTAGTCCATCTCTTTTCACCCATATTTTCCATTTGTCTCCATCAAGACTCTTTCCATATTTTTCTGAAGCTCCAGCATAGTCTTCATCCTTCGTTTCCTTCCTCACCATATTCAAGTTTGTCCTGTGTGTCTACATTGGAATACAATATAAATTCACCATTGGACCATTTAACCCTCAATTGACCAAAACAAGATTCCAACGGCAAGGTACTTATCTTCCCGAATGACATGTTAAACAATATGTATGTAAACGAATGTAAAGTAGCATTAAACATAATTTGTTATTGTTAAATTTGAGTTGTCTAACTTATTGTGCTTTTCAGATCTCTTGCCCCATTCTTATCCACACCACAACTGCAATTCTTCACAACTGCTGAAACAGGTATGTTGCTGGGTCACATCAAAACTCAGCTGGTGTCAGAAATCCTGATTAAAGGCATTTAAGGCTTAAGCCTGTGCATGACTGTCCTGTAGGCCCATACAACTGAGATAGTGAAGTATGTTAGGAAGTCTATTGTCAAGTGGATGGAATACCAGTGGAAACTGTATTGAATGAAAGGTGTGGTTCCAAGTGACTGGACTAAATCTGTGATTGTTCCCATCTATACAAAGAGAAGGGTGAGAGAGGTAAGGCAAGAATTATAGGGATATAAATTTGCTGAGTGTAGCTGGAAAAGTATTTGATAAGATTGTGATTGAAAGAGTGAAGAGAGTGAATGATGAGAGAATATGGGATGTGAAGTGTGGCTTCAGGAGTGGAACAGGATATGTGGACTAGATTTTTCTCAATGTGCATGATTGTGGAGACGTATTTCTGTGTGAGGAAGAAGATATTCTATGCTTTTGTAGATCTTGAGAAGGCATACAACTGAATGAATAGAAGTAACTTGTGGAAAATGTTGAGAGAATATGGTGTGAATGAACAGCTGCTTGAGACAGTGAGAGCAATGTATGATAAGTTCTGCAAGTGTGAGAGTAAATGAATGCATGTCATTGTGGTTTATAATTGAAGAAGAGATGAGGCAAGGTGTGTGATGTCTCCACAGTTCTGTTTAATGTATATATGGATGTATGTGTGAGCAGGGCCAGCACCAGGTTATTCTGCACCCTAGGCAAAGGTTACAAGTGTGTCCCTTATTTCACAAGTTGGATATTTTTTAAAACGAAATTTTAAATTAAAAAAAAAATTATTTTGGCATACTTTATTATTAATATACAAAGAAATATACAATTTGTACGAGGGTTATTTTTTAAATAAAGTCAGTTTTTTAATCAAAAGAAAAATACTGCAAATATCATTAAAATATTTTCACTTAATTTAATTTATAAATTCATAGTTTCTATATTAGAAATTATCCAATATTATCTCTTTAATTTTTTTATTAGATATTGTGGAAAATTAATTGGGAATCACTGGCATAATTTAGTTTTTGCAGCTGGAACTGTGTTTAAAGAAGTAGTCATTTGGACTCCAAGTGACAATACTGATGACACTAGAAATGTGAAACCAATTCACAGATTAAAAGGACATGAGGTAAGAAAATTCTTTGCAAATTGTAAACATTTAAAAGTTTTATTTTCAAAAACTAAAGGCCATAAGTGATATTTTTGCAAAAAAGTAAATTGTTTAATAAAATTTTCATTGGCATTTTAAAGAAATTCAATAAAAATAAAGTCTTATACATCCTTGTATCTCTTAAACCACATAAGTCATGACTGTGAAAGTAGGGGACCTATTGCATTAGATTACGTCAGACAAAAGATAGATAGCTAAGCATAACTTATGAAAAGTCAAATAGTTCTTGACTATTTCATAAAGTATTGTATAATTTTATTTCTATTTTATTCCCATTTAACTTATTAATTTCATCATTTCAATATCATTTTTAATATTTCACATTTATTCAACGTAACATTCATAAACATGCATGAGTTTAGCTGGACTCCAAATTTAAAATAATAACAAAGATAAAGTATCAAAATGAAAAACAAAAACAATAAAAAATAGAACTTAAGGATAGAAAATGGAGATAACAATGAAAAATAAGAACAACAACAACATCAGGCCCATAAGCTTGTATGAGATTGGTAGCACTCAAGGAAGGAAAAATAAAATAAAAATAAAAAAATGAGGGTAGGGTAAAAAATCACTCAAATGCCACCATTCAGATGGTGCCATACATCCATATCTTTATACATTATACCAGCTTCCTCTACAGTCATTCTTTTTTTTTGTATGTGTCTGCTTCTTATAAACACTGAAACCCATATTTCCTCAGATATTCATCCATACATCCTCCATACATCCAATATACTTGCTATATTAATTACTTTTCATTCATTCACTCCACATGACCAAACCATCTCAAAGTTGACTTACTTACTACATCTATTACACTTCTTTTCACTCCTTGTTGCTTTTGTATTTTGTCATTCAAACACAATCATATCTCATCACTCCAGCTACATCTCTCAAGTATCTCATATCAACTGTATTCAAATGCTTTCTATTCCAAATTCAGGTCTCACTTCCTTGCATCAATGTTGGAACCAGCACACACTGATATATAGCCATCCTGACATTCTTTGACAGATTCTCGTTCCTCACCTTCCAAGTGCAACCCACTACTTTTAATCCAGCATTTGCCCTTCTCATAATCTCACCATCAATGCAGCCCTCCCTCTCAAACATACTTCCTATATATATAAATTCATTCACTGTTCCAGATTTCACCCCATTCGGTTCAACCTCATATCTTGTACATTCTTCACCCCTCTCAAACAAGAGTATTTTTATCTTCGCTGCATTTATTCTTTGCTGTTTCCTCTATCATGCTTCATTCAAGCAGGTCAACAAGCATTCTCAAACCTTGTTCACTCTCAAAGAGGAGAACAGTGTCATCAACATATTATAGACAGCACACACTCTTACCACCCACCTTCACTCCTAATTTGCTCAGAACACCTCACACCCAGGGTTGGTGCTACCATATATAGGCATTTGCCTAGGGTGCAAAACTTCAAGCTATGCTTTAAACTTTACTAAAATATCAAAATCAAATAGTGATATATGATTTAGGTATCGATTCCTTTTTTTTATCCCTCACACATCACACTATTTTACTATTTAACTGTTGGTTCTTTTTGTTTCTTAACTTCTACACTAGATTTAAAGGAATTGGTAGAAAATTTTGCAAAATTGCAAAACAAGAAAAAATAAAATTTGATTTTTATATATTATACGAGGGTTATTTTTTAAATAAGGTCCGTTTTTTAATCAAAAGAAAAATACTGCAAATATCATTAAAATATTTATTATTCCATATTCTATATACTTTCATCTACTTTTCTACATAATTTCCGTTTTTGTTCAAACATTTGTCATACCATTCAACAAGTTTTTGAATTCCGACGTCGAAGAAATCTGCCGCCTGTGAAGAAGCCCAATCCATGACTGCAGTTTTCACTTCTTCGTCGTCGTTGAACCGTTGACCACCAAGGAACCCCTTTAAGTACCGAAACAAGTGAAAATCACAGGATGCAAGGTCTGGACTGTAAGGTTCATGTTTCTGCACAAACACAAGGTCTAATCAGGTCTTTTGGTTGGGAACAACTGGATTATCCACCTTACAGTCCAGACCTTTCACTCTGTGATTTTCACTTGTTTCGGTAGGTTCCTTGGTGATCAACGGTTCAACGAGGACGAAGAAGTGAAAACTGCAGTCATGGATTGGGCTTCTTCACAGGTGGCAGATTTCTTTGACGTCAGAATTCAAAAACTTGTTGAACAGTATGACAAATGTTTGAATAAAAACGGAAATTATGTAGAAAAGTAGATGAAAGTATGTAGAATATGGAATAATAAATATTTTAATGATAACTAAGGATACAAGCACGACTAGCAGTTGAGAATAATGTAAACACTTTAATAAACTAAACTAAGGATACAAGCACGACTAGCAGTTGAGAATAATGTAAACACTTTAATAAACTAACGTTTTCGACTAATTAAAGTCATCATCAGGCTTTTTATATTCATTTATAAAGGCATTCGAAAACAAAAATGTCATTAAAAGAACGCTTCATGTTCCATAGAAAAAATTAAAAATTATATTACAAGTTACATTAAGGTTTCTTTAATATACACATAAAAACTAGAGATAATTAATATGCATTAGGATAAAAGAGAAAAAATGGAACAAATGATAAGTAAAACAATATGTAACAGTATCAATAGAGTGGATCGTATGATTATGTCATAGCATTCGGGGTCGTAAACACGTTAAGCTGGTACAAATACGTTCTTGCAGTATATTAATTCCACTTCTTAACTGCATATTTCCATGCACTAGGCATATCCTGAATTTTATCATTCACCATGGATATAAAAAACAGTTTATCCTAAGTATTTACAGGGAAGTGAACTGAAAGTTAAATAGTAAGATGGGAGAGAATAATGGTGTAGTGGAACCAAAAGTAAAGGAGGAACGAACGAATACTTTTATCACTGTACCCCATGAACTAGGTAAGTATAATTTCGTTAAGAAA
>AYEL01073914.1:0-38203 GCA_000484575.1 Olivierus martensii
CATCTGAACAGTGCGTGTTCATCCTTTGGAGCAGGGATCGAATGGCGGCCACTTTATATTTGAAAGGGTCATTAGACCAACGAGGGATAAACACGGGTGTATAGGTGGGTTTCCTGTAAACAGAGGTGTGAAATGACTTATCCTTGATATTAATAAAAACATCTAGAAAGTGTATACTATTGGTGGACTATTGTTCTAGGTTTATGTTAAGGCCAAGGGAATCATCCTTGAAAAGGGCTATTATGTTATCCACTTCTATAGATTGATCACTTATAATGAACAGATCATCAACGTATCTCCTAAAAAATCTAGTGTTATTACATAATGAGGATGAGACTTGTTGTTCACATTTCCATACTACTAATTCAGCAACTATACCTGTGTTAACTGCAATTTAAATTTTAAATTTTAATTTTAGTTTTCTTATAATTACTTTATATAAATCATTTATAACATATTTATTTGTACCCATATTTATATTTTATTATGTAAACACAATCTTATATAACCACATAATATGTATTCACGTAATCACGTTCTAATCTTTAAATTGATTCTTAATTCTTAATCTTATGTTCAAAACGAGTTCTAATTCTTATGTTCCAATGTGTTATTCTAATGAGTTGAAGATAGCTTAATAAAGCTGAAAGCGCTTCTCTGGTTTTTTTAAAACTTTCTTGGTTTTTTAAACTTTTTCCACTGTAAACTTGTGCTATAAAGGACTTATACTTTTTATGATAATAAGTGGAAGTATAATTGTATATAATCTTTTAAAATAAATTCTAATTTAAAACCATTTATTAATTTGTTATAATAGCTTTTTGTAGTTAATAAGCAAAACTGCAAGTTCTCAACTATAAATTAAGTTTTTTATTTATAAATTTATAAGCAAAATGGAAAGACTTGAATTTTTTGTAAAATAATCTGGAAAAGTCTAGAAACTTTATTGTTTTTTGTTTGAATGACAACTCTGATGATAAAATTCTAAAACTTTTATATTTAGTTGTTTGAAGGTTTATTTGGAAATTAAAGAATATATTTAACAAAACAATAAAGTAATTCCTATTTTCTATTTATGTATCTTTTATTACATAAAATTGAACAGGAAAATTTTAATTGGAAGTGGAGAATTTCAGGGGTCTCAAGTTTGGTGTGACCAAAAATGAGGCAGAGTATGGGTAATAAATTATTTGAAATAGCATGACATAGTTTATGATGTTCTCAAATTCATTTTTGTTTTCTTTTTTTAAAAATTTAAATTTTTAAACATTGAGAAATATATTGATACATAATTAGAAATATTTGGTTGATGCATAAGTTTGTAGTATTATTTCCCTTGATGAAATTTTTATTTTACATTTAATTTACATGAACAAAATATATAAACTAATATATTCAATAATTAAATATATTAGTTTATCAATATATTCTCCTGCATTATTTATTACCAACTCTCAATATTCTGGTAGTTTGTCAATTCCATGCCTGAAGAAATTCAGTAGTTTGCAGTTGAAAAAGTCATTAAGCCAATTTTGAAGAGCAGCTTCATTGTTGAAGAAGATTCCTTGAAGATTGTTGGATAGAAAATGGAAAACATAAAAATCTGATGTGGAAGATCAGAAGATTAGGACAGATGTGGAATAATCTCGCAACTGAGCTCTTGGATAACCCTTTTTTGTCATATCAGCAGAATGCAACCAGACATTATCATGCTGCAAAATCACTTGATGCATTCTTCCTGGTCTTTTTTTTTTTTTTTAATTGCAGCCTCAAGACAACTCAGTTGTTGACAATAAATCGCAGCAATGATGGATACAATTCCTAAGAAGGGATTGTAGACAATACATTGTTTGTCCCACCAGATACACATTATCTTTCATAGATGGATACCAGCTTTTACTCAAGTACTATCTTTTTTGTTAAGGTTCAGCCATTCCTTTCTGTTCTTGATGTTGATATAAAAGTACCATTTTTTTGTCATCAGTAACAATCTATGACAAGAATGATCAATATTATTGTCGAGCTATGAGCAAGCAAAGAGGCATAAATGGTTGCACACTAATTTTTGTTGTTTTGCTCAAAACGTATAGTATCCATACATCCAATTTTTGAACTTTGCCCATGGAATACAAATGTTATATGATGGCTAGTTGGTCACAATTCATTAAATTGACCAATTCTTGAGTTGATAGATGT
This sequence comes from Olivierus martensii, assembly GCA_000484575.1. Lineage (NCBI taxonomy): Eukaryota > Metazoa > Arthropoda > Arachnida > Scorpiones > Buthidae > Olivierus > Olivierus martensii. The sequence goes on from AYEL01073914.1 coordinate 2,197, forward strand.
GAATTATCATTGATTAAAGCATTTAAATGATCTTCATCAAAATCAGATGGTCTTCCTGAATGTGGAGAATCATTCATGTGAACATGACTCACTTTGAAATGAGAGAACCATTTTTTTTTTGCTGTACTTTCCCTGATATTCTCCCTGTAAATGCACAAATGTTTTCATCAGCCTCCAATGTCTTTGCTTCTCTGTAGAACTAAAGGATATGTCAGAAATGTTCGATTTTATCTACTTGACACTCCATTTTCTTTAGCCCAAAAATAATATTAAATCAAAATAAGACATATATAATGTTTTCTACTATAATATTAAATGTTTTGAAATTAAACAATTCAAGACACATTAACTAGCACAACACTATGATATCAAAATACCAAATGGCAAATTCCAAACAAATTTCTTACAAAGCAGTGTTGTCACACAAACCAAAAATGCTATGAACTTATGCATCAACCCAATACAGAATGGAAGAAAAGTCTGTATCCCTCCAAATAACTTGATAAATATCATAGATTTCAAAAATCTGTTAATGGCAACAAATAGGAAGTCATGGGTGGGCTACCTGATGACAACCTTCAAATGAACTGATTATGCAAATGAAGTTGAAATGAAGTTGCAAATCCTACCTCATTAACTATAACAGATAGGGAAAAATTTCCAATTATAAACTTGTTCAGCATTCAGTTCTGAACCCACAATAAAGAAAACTTCATCAAAATTGGATGACTATTTTACACAAAAATGAAACAAAAACATTTTTACTTGCAAAAGGTTGACACTTATTTCTGACATGTAAGTAATAAACCAACACCAAAACATAACACCACAAATCAATAAATTGAAAACACAGAGCCTAATCAACCAGCAAAAACTAAATTTGTGCTCAAAATGTCTTCCACCAGCATCCAAGTATAGCTGAGCATAATATTGGATGGAGTTCCTCACAAACTTGAGTGTCAGTAAAAATCTCTGCACAAACAGTAATGATGCAGTCTTGAAGATTCCCTACTGTCATTATGCAAGAATGAAAGTTGTAGTGGCCTCATCCAGGGTTGCAGAGTCGGAGTCGGAATTTTAAACTGTAGGGAGTCGGATTTTTTTTTTAAAGGTGGAGTCGTAGTCGGATCATTTGCCATCCAACTCTGCAATCCTGGCCTCATCAATTGCTGTTTGAGAACAAACAGATCTTAGGTGTTTTAAAGAACTGATATATGATAGATCTAAGTGTTTCATTTTTGGGAGTACTATTCATCCGATTTTGAAGATGTTTTTTAATTGTGTCCAGAATTGAGTGCTGAACAAGTTTGTAATTGAATTTTTTCTTTATCTGTTATGGTTTGAGATAGAATTTACAACTGTCCTCATTTGCATAATCAGCTTGTTTAGAAATCACCATCAGATAGTCCACCTATGGCTTCTTATTTGTTGCCATTAACAGATTTTTCAAATCTATGATAATTATCAAGTTATTTGGAAGGGTACAGCCTTTTCTTTCACCTTGTATATAATTTCATCTATAAAATTATTTTAGGTTAAATTATTAAGATTCGAAATATGCTGCTCCATATTTAAATATCAAAAACGAGTGCAAAGAGCAGGATAGTCGATAAATACAAACTTTAGATTTTTCTTTTTTAACAAAAATTTTTAGTTAAAAAAGAAAAATCTAAAGTCTGTACTTATCGACTATCCTACTCTTTGCACTCGTTTTTTATATTTGTTTAGGTTAAATTTTCACAAACAGTCTTTTATACTGATATAGGAATAACTTGTAACATAATCTAATGCAGCAGTTCTCAATATTTTCATAAATGTGTTCCACCAAAATCAAAATTCAAAAATTTCAATACCATCAACAAAAATATATCTCATACAAATATGAAGTTAAAATGATACACTTACTATTAGTCATGTCTCACATACTCACATCTGTGGTATGCATACTAATGGTTAAGAACTACTGATCTAATGCATGATTCCAGGAAAAATCTATATTTTGAATTGTTGGTATTTAACCTATTGGATTCTATTTTTTCTATCATAAATTATTATGATATCTGTTATTTTTCTATTCATTATTTAAATAAGATGAGAGAGTGACTATAATTACTGTTTTATATTTCCTTTGATTACTCTTTTCCTTTAATTTCCTTTGAAAAAGTACCTGTAAATGTTGATTTACATTGGTATGGTAATACTTAGCAATCAGTGTCAAGATGATAGCATTTAACTTAGTTATTACATATATACAGACACTCCTCATATTATGAACATTTGTAGTTGCAAACATGAATTTTTATTTTCAGATTTCAGAAAATTTCAAAAACACTTCAATAATTTTAAACATAATGTATCAGAATGATATAATAACTAGTATAATATAAAATTACACAATTAACATATTATAGCAGTATTTAAAGATGATAGTGATTTCACATCAAAAAATTTTGTTTTATAATTGGAACTTTTTATTCAAATCTGTGAAATAAGAAACTTCTAATGGATTCATTTATAAACATACATTCGAATAAAGTTCATAAATCAAGAAGTACCTATGTATGTATATGCAGTCAAGAAGTATTATGTATGTATGTATGTAGTAGCTATCAAAGAGGTGGCAAGAGGGGGAGGCTACCCTGGGCCTCGAATTTTGTGTGTGCGCGCGTGCGCATAAAGACTTTCACATGCACGCACACACACTCCTCGATTTATGAACTTATATAATGCTATAATTTGACCTCTAGAAGTAATGAAGTAACTTTATATAATGTATATTTATATAATGTTTTTTTAGTATTTTATAATATCAAAATACAGTACCAGTTCCAGTACCAAAATACAGTACCAGTTTCTGAATACATATATATATGAATTAACCAAATTAAACAAGCCAAACTTCTCCTGGCGGATAAAGTTTTAAATTATACTTTTTACAATGATTATTATTTTTTGAATCAAAGCTATGGTGCCACCATCTGTTGAATTAATAATTAATTAAATAATTTAGAATTTAGAACTAAGGTGGCGTCATCTAGTAATTAATAATTAAACAATAATTTTCCAAATTTATTTATTATTTAATTATTAATTACTAGATGGCGTCACCTTAGTTCTAAATTCTAAATTATTTAATTAATTATTAATTCAACAGATGGTGGCACCATAGCTTTGATTCAAAAAATAATAATCGTTGTAAAATGTATAATTTAAAACTTTATTCGCCAGGGGAAGTTTGGCTTGTTTAATTTGGTTAATTTGTAAAATGGTTTATCCCCTGCTAGTTTGTTGTTATTATATGATTATTACATATATATATATATATAAAATACAATTAAATTGCAATTATATATATACACATATAGGAACTGGTATGTATTTTGAATTTAATTGTGCTTATATATGTTACTGCCCAAACACCAAAATTGCACAATGACCAAAAAAAACAGCCACAATGCATTGTGGCCAGTTCCAAATGACCTAACACTGATTCTCAATATTATTTCACTTTGTGGCCATCATGAAGTAACTGCAACATATTTGGACAACTGCCAAAATCAATGTATGTTCTGAGCATTTTGAAACGACTACAGACCGTTCTGAAACAGATCAGGGCATGTGTTTGTAGTAGTATGTAGTTCATGTAAATGCAAAGTAGTATGTAGTACGTTTTTAATAGTACACCACAGAAAGCATCAGGACTATTCTTTGGGTCCTAACAAGGTTTCATCATATGCTACTACTTTGGCCACTGCATACATTATTGTAACAATAATAAGTGCAAGTGTCAATGTTAAAAAGTTTTGTGCAATTCAAAATATCATGGTGACAGTGCCTGTAAGAATAAATGAAGAGTATCTGTAGAACTAAGAATAAACAGAAAAAAATGTTTATGGGAGGGGCTTTTCAAATGATGTCTATTTACAAAATTATTTTAATTTACAATTTTTAATTTGATTGTTAATTTTTAATTTAACAAAAGAATGAATGATAATTCTTTCCTTATTTATCCAGAGCCTTTTTGAGTTTAATTATATAAATTTATTAGGACGTTATCTGTTATTGAATCTTCCTTTAAATAATCAGTTAATACATTTTTAAAAACTGAATATATGAGTTTAGTTAATTATTTCTATAAGTACTTATTTTAAAATAGGGAGACTAAGTAGAATACATATTTATCTGCATTTTGTGGAAATAGTGGAAAAAATAGGCAAATTTATTACTTAAATTTGGCCTTAGTTGCATATGCAGAAACAACCATTTTTTTGTGCTATTCTTGGAACTATGTAGAATAGAAATAACATATAATATTCTAAAACTTCCTGCACTGAACTCCAAGAAGTCCAAATTATATAAAGAAACAAATTAAAAAAAACCAGATTATATAAATTATAAAAGTGCTACTAAATTAATTCATTTTCAGGAATCAAATATTAAAGGATAGTCTTTGACTCAGATGTAAATCTTAGCTGATAAGCTTCATGAAAACAAGCATTTTTTTAGATGTTTTAATAAAATTCATGTTCTTTATCAGATATTAGAGAATATAAAAATCAGTATTCACAATGTGTTGTTGCAAATTCAAAATGACCTAACCCAATGCTAGATTGCATTCATGTTGAAATTTTTTAAAATTGTTAAGAAAAAATTTTACTTTGGAAAAACTTCATTTAATGATTTAGAAAATAAAAATATTGTAAAAATACAGGAATACCTTGATTATCGCAGTTAATGTTGCCACGAAAAATACCGCAATAATCGAATCAATTATCGCGGTTAATGTTGCCACGAAAAATACCGCAATAATCGAATCCAATAATCGGGATAAATAATGCATGTAAAATGGGTGATCATTGCCAGGATTTTTCAAAGTTAATTAAATTTTATGTATAAGGTAAAAAAGAAATAGATCGGAAGAGCGGATAAATGATGCATGTAAAATGGGTGATCATTGCCAAGGATTTTTCAAATCTATTAATTAATTTTACGATAAGGTAAAAAAGAATCTTATTGAGCATGCTAATCTTCTAAGTTGATCACTTTACGTTTCTTCTTGGTAGCTGTAGCCTTGATATCATCATTGTTTCCTTTAGTATTCACTGTAGGGGTAAATAAGAAGAGAAATAAAATCCACATACGTACTTCAAGTAGAGGTGAATAGTTACTGGTGAATGGTGAGCAAGATCGGAAGAGCAAGTAGAGGTGGATAGTTATTGTGAATGGTGAGCAGGCACTATCGGATAAAAACAAAGCTCTACTTGGAGAGTGGCGACTCAAACTAAATGTAGGTTACATTATGTAATGGGCTATATCTCGCGACCGCAATAATTCGAATTTTGGTATCAGATTATAAACCGCGATAAATCGAGAATCGCAATAATCGAATCCGCGATAATCAAGGTATTCCTGTACATATAATTGAAGTCCCATGTTCAAATGTCCAAAATGCCACTCCTTTTTTAGGAATTAGTTGCCATCACCAATACACTGGTAAATGGTCAAAATTCCACTACTATTAGTAACATGGAGCATACTTTTTTGCTATTAAATCAAGGTATTCCTGTACATATAATTGAAGTCCCATGTTCAAATGTCCAAAATGCCACTCCTTTTTTAGGAATTAGTTGCCATCACCGTATTGGTGATGGCAACTAATTCTGGTAAATGGTCAAAATTCCACTACTATTAGTAACATGGAGCATACTTTTTTGCTATTTTACAATCCTTTCCAATCAGTGATATTACTAAAGGGCAGGCCATTCCAACCATGGGTTGCACCCTCACCCATAGTTGGGGAATGGATGGTGAAGGACGGGATCACCAGGCTGGGTCCAGAATCCTGAAAAAACTTTTCAGGAGCTGCTGGACCTGGAATGCAAACCTGGGTCATCCTGTGTGGCATGCTAATGCATTACCATGCGACCATCTGGCCACCTTACATGGAACATACTACTACAAACATATGCCCTGATCTATTTCAGAACGGTCTGTGATCGTTTAAAAATGCTCAGAATGTGTGTTGGTTTTGGCAGAGTTGCCCACAACGTGTTGTGGTTACCTCACAACGACCATGAAGTGAAACAATATTGAGCATCGGTGTTTGGTTGTTTGGAACTGGCCACAATGTGTTGTAGCTGTTTTTTTGGTCATTGTGTAATTTCGGTGTTAACATATATAATCTACAAATTACAGCATTATGTAAGCTTAAAAACAAATCTTTATATATGAATAAAGTCATTTATTCATATATATAAGCTTTGTTTTTAACCAATTATAAATCAACATTTATGGTTGGTTAAAGTGTCGGGACGGTAACCCGAAGTTCCTGGTTTGACTCCAGGCCAAGGCAAATTTTTAATTTTGGGAAATTAGTAAAAATTAGAATTCAATTGTTAATTAACAGATGGTGCCACTTTAGCCTAAATTTAAATAATTAATTATTAATCCAACAGATGGTGGCACTGTAGCATAAATTAATTAATTATTAAATTGGCAGTTATTTCAAAAATAAATCTTTAGGGGAAATTTGGCTAGTTAGATTTATTTGGATTGTGTAATCCCTTAAGTAAATGCTGATTTATGATTGGTTATCTGACTTGAGCAAAGTCTGAATACCCGAATTTGCCAAGAGGACCCCTGACTATGTTTAGCCCATTTGGGAACGGTTGCTATCCTCATAAGTCTGATAATATCTAAATTATATACATCCTGAAATTGGAAATCTGCCAAATGTCTTGGTAGTCTAACTGATTAATGCATCTGGATGGTATCCCGAAGTTCCTGGTTCGACTCCAGGCCAAGGCAAATTTTTAATTTTGGGAAATTAGTAGAAATTAAAATTCAATTATTAATTAACAGAATGGCATCACTTTAGCTTAAATTTAAATAATTATAATTATTAATCCAACAGGTGATGGCACCATAGCATAAATTATTAAATTGGCAGTTATTTCAAAAATAAATCTCTAGGGGAAATTTGGTTAGTTAGGTTTATTTACATGATGTAATTTGTAGATTATACTGTATATATATAGGAATGAAATGTAATAAAGCCATATTTTTCTACAATTTTCTTCATAATAAAAGGAAAATGAGGTGGAAACCTGTACTAATTGTAGAAAACAAGGTAATCATATATTAGCACTAATTTAAATATATATTATAGCACTAATTTTAATATATTAATATTGTCTTTGAACAATTCATTTTAATTAAGCTATACAATATATAGGACATTTGGTCAGATATAAAAAAACTTATTGAAACTTACTTTGATTTTTCAATCAGAGGACCCAGAATTATATTAAAAACCCACCCCCTAGAAAATTTATATGAGGAAATCAGTGCCAGGTTCATCAATTCTCATCCCACACAATTCAGTAGACCACTAGGAATGTTTGACCTGTGATAGTCTGGAATGTCATATCAGTTTAATGATTGGTGAATGAATGAGAACTGACATTAGATAACTAATCATGGACATAAAATCTGTGAATTTTAAATTATCTTTTATCAGAATATTATTTCTTTGTAAGGCATTAGTATATATAACTTTAAATCAGTAGAGATTTTGGTTTTGGTTAATGTTATTTTGGTTGAAGTCACGATTCTCAAGACCCTAACTCTAACATTAAATGAGGACTCATTGTGTATAAATTAAGTGAAATTTTAGTGATTTCATTCATTTTATAATAATGATTTTTGAGCAAGTTATTAAAATTTTTGCATGGCACTTAACTATTAAATGCAGATAATTCTTGACTTATGATGAGATTCAATTCAAACTCCATTATTGTAAATCAGAAAAGTTATAAATGGCCAAAATCTATAGATTTCTCACTATTAATTTTTTAATAGGACACTATACATTATCTTAATAAACATAAAGAACACAAAACTAAAAGAATCAGACAGGGAAAAATATACTTTTCTGTCTAGTTCTTTTAGTTATATCAGATCATTGGATCAAACCCATAGAATTGTATTGACTAATCACAGAATTTATTGATTACATCACCATTGTAAATATGGGTGGTTGTAAGTTGAGGATTATCTGTATATTAATTTGCAAAAGATAAAAATTTAATTTTCTGAGGAATAATTTATTTTATTTAGTACATAAGAAACCTTTAAAAGAAGATGAAATAGCTGCTATTTGTCAAGATGCCTTGCAGGGTTTAGAATATCTTCATTCATTAGGTAGAATTCATAGGGATGTTAAAGCTGGAAATATTCTTCTCACAGAAAATGGAACTGTGAAGTTAGGTAAATATATAAAAATTTATTTTCTTATAAATTGAAATTTCATCTTCAATTATACTTAATATTGAAATAAAATATTTACAGCTGATTTTGGATCAGCATCTATGATATGTCCAGCAAATTCATTTGTGGGTACACCTTACTGGATGGCACCTGAAGTTATTTTAGCTATGGATGAAGGACAATATGACGGAAAAGTTGATATATGGTCTCTTGGTATAACTTGTATTGAATTAGGTATGTTATCTGTTTGGAATTTACTTTCTAGTTTATATATTTAAAATATTTTCACATTGTGAAACTTTAAAATACAATGTTCATTTACTCATGGAATTTTTAATATATTTTCATATTTATGAACTCCATAATTTTTATATTCAAATTATATAAGTATCCCTCTATTTACAAATTTTTGATTTAATAAAGAGCAGAAATCTATATCACTTTTTTGTTTTGCAATCTATGAAGAAAATAAGCAAGGAAAGCATTGATTTAAACAAATTTCAGTGCTCTTTAATTTGTTTAAATCAATTTTTTTTGCTTATTTTTTTCACAAATTGTATGAAATGTGTTAAATTTACTATGTATACTGTTGATTTTAAGATAAATCCACTTCTGCTTTCAATAAAGGATCTAGTATTGAATTTGATACTTGGTACGATAAATATACTGATATGAGTATCTTTTATATATTTACAGCAGTTTTTAAAAGTTTTGCAGCTATATAAGAATATTTAACTTCATAAACATCACTATTTACTTCTGGTATTTAACTTCATAATGATTGCTTATTATTTCAGCTGTATAAATCTCTAATACTGTGTATTTTTTTAATCCATATATAAATTTGAAAATAACAGTATTTTTTTTTTTTTTGTTTTGTTGGGAAGATGCTAAATGTAACCATTGAAATGATTTAAATAAGTACATTGTTTTGTTTCTATTAGCTTTTTTAAATAGTTATCATAATAAAATTATAATTAATGAATTTTTAATAAACAGAATTGAAAATATTAATACCAACTTTAAGAAAATTGGATTTACTTTTGCCAATAATTTAGCAGAATGAAGATTTTTGAGAATTACATAATTTTAAGACAATATTAGGAGAAAATTTGAAAAGTTTTAACTAATAAATAAAGTCACAATAATTGGTAAGTTCAGTGCCTTTTTAGACCTTAGCAGTTCTGAAATTCAAGTCGAATGGCAAGTATTAGACTAAATAGGTAATATTTATCGTAAACTAGTAAAATAAACTCTGCTAAAATTTTGTTTTTTTTATATATATAAGCTGAAGAGGATCTGTTCTAGGGTCGAAAACATTCCTTAATTAATAAATTATTTAAAGTTTACGTGCTTTGTCATATTGGACTAATTATCTATTGTAAACTATTTTATTATACTATACATAATTATATTTATAATGCTTTTTAAATGCTTTAACATTAATAGGTAAAATGTCAGTCACTTTCTGGTATCCATGAATCAATTAAAAATGTTTAAAATAATGGGATGTGGAATGGGGAATTATTTCTAATTTACAAATTTTCATTTAGCAAATAGTTTTTAAAGCCTTTAGTAATCTTTATAAACAGAGGGATACCAGTATTTGTAATACTAATTTTATTGTTAATCTATAATAAAAATACAATAGATCTCTATTAGAACTTAATACATAATTTGATAAGATCTGAGTGGTATTGTAACTAGTTCTAATTATAACAAATAAATTATTATTATTTCTTAATATGGCTTTATTTAATTAATACAGTCGATTCCGCTTAATTGGGACATATTGGGATTAATCCATTTGGCCCAATTAAGTGGCTGCCCAATTAAACGAACTAATTATAAATTCTAAAATAAAATATGTAATAAGTAGGTAAAAAAATAATAATTAGGTACCTATTTTAATGCTTTAATATCAAAAAAAATAATAATTAGGTATCTATTTTAATGCTTTATTAAAATAGGTACCTCTAATAATTAGGTACCTATTTTAATGATTTATTAAAATAGGTATCCTAATGTAATTAGGTACCTATTTTAATGCTTTATTAAAATAGGTACCTAATTATTAGCTTTTTAACAATCTCCTCTGACTCGCCTTCAACACTGGTCTGCTGATATTCACGCTTCACCCATTAATTTTTAGAAAACCATTTGATCTAATGCTCTTTCAACTTCTGAATCCTTTCCATCACACTTTCTTTTGAATGTTCCTGGAATATCTTTCTGTAATGCCTCCTCCTCATGCAGTTGATTTTCTTTTAGGAGATGCACTATGGTAGATTTTGGTACTCCAGTTATAATCAATAAGTCTACGATGTGTAGTACGGGAAAATCTGTGCTAGGTGGCCAGTTTTCGGCAGGTGAGATTGTGGCCACTAAGCACAGCTTGGCCACCAGACACAGTTAGCTACAAATTTCTTTATTAAACATCAAATTTAAAATACTAAGTTTATGACACAGTTTCACATTGTTAATTAAATCTAAAGAAAGAAAGCACAGTTTCACATTGTTAATTAAATCTAAGGAAAGAAATCAGTAATTATATCTATTTTTGGGATTTTTTTTTTTTTTTTATTTTAGAATGCTCAGATAATCTAGAGCCCATCTGGTATTTCTGATCAAAACATGATTTGCTGGCCACCTAGTAGATGTTGCATGCAAGGTGCTGAAATTAAATACCATTGGCCATGGCCACGGAACACAGTTTAAAAATCCCACAATATACTTGGGTAGATATTAAGATGGCCATGCTTGCAGGTGGCCAACAGCATAGGTTTCCTGTATTAAATGGCTGGTTTTTAATTTTATCCAGCAAAGCAATTTTATTTGAAAGTGTAACTCCTTTTCTTGCATTCTCGGCAAATATTTAAAAATTTTAAATAAAATCAACACTGTAAATGAATATCGCTAGATATCAGCAATGAAATTTTATTTGAAAGTGTAAAATCATTTCTTGGCATCTTGGCAAAGATTAGTTTTTCTTGAAAGTGTAAAATCCTTTCTTGGCATCTTGGCAAAGATTTAAAAAGCAAAGCAATTTTATTCGAAAGTGTAAAATCCTTTCTTGACATCTTGGCCAAGATTTAAAAATTTAAAATAAAATCAACACTGTAAATGAATATTACTAGGAACAGTATATAGCAATGGTAGATTCTTAAGCAGATGCATACTTGCCAGATGCGATGATAGATAACTGATTCGTATCACACTAGTGTTGCCAAAATAATAGTATAGATAGTGTTGACATACTTTTGAAAAATCCCTAAAATATGTTAAAAATTGCTAAATTCCTTTTCTGCTACTGTCCCACTTAAGCATTTAAATTATGTATTAGTTTATTAGTTTGATTTTCATTATTTGAGATTTGGCCCAAAAAAGCATCTGTCCCAATTAACTGGTGGCCTAATTAAGCAGAATTGACTCTATATCTTTTCATGTTTATTTTTAAGTAACAACTAAATAATAATGCATTTTTATTTTTTTTAATGAGATTTCAAAAACTCCCTTTAGAAATAATTTATACTAACATATTATGAAAGATAATTATATTTATTTGTAATTATCTTCCTATTTGCATATTTTCTTATTGTAGGATAATGGTCTCCAAAAGTATTGTATGCACATCCCTTGGGTGGATAAGAAATTTTAGGAATACACAGTGTTTGCTTGCTATAACGTACATCTGTTGTGTGGGATGTATGCTGCTATTCTTTATTGAAGGAATTTTTTTATTTTTCTTTACTGATAAAGTGCATGATTATAAAAGTTTATTAAATACTAATTTAGAGAGAGAGAATTGAGGGAAGAATTTTTATAATTTTATAACTATAAATAACTGAGTTCTTCTGCTTCTAATAACACAAGAAATCACAAGCACTTGAAGCAGGATAAATACACTATTTTATTATTAGATATATATTATATATTACATATACTAATAATACTATTGTTTTCTGGAAATGTTAGAAGGCCAAAAACATTTCTGGAAAACAATAGTATTGTTAGTATATGTAATATATATAATAAAATCTAATAATAAAATAGTGTGTTTATTCTGCTTCAAGTGCTTGTTGTGATTTCTTGTTTTATAATTTTCTCTTCTTGATTATTATTGTATAAGTATTAAGATATATTAAAGAAATTTATAGAAAAGTTTTCTACCCTTTCAAGTTTCTATACAAACATTATTCAAATGCAAATTAAAATATAGAAAATCAAAACAAAAATTTGCCAAGGAAATTTTTTGTTGCTTCAGCTGATAAAATAGAAAGCCAGTAGATATATTACTTGTAAGTATTCAGTGTTCCAAATAAAAGAATAATGATGAATACATTATCAGAAATGATCCCTGATTTACAAAAAGATTTGTTTAAAAATTTCAGTCATAATTCAAATCCATCATAATTCAGAACTCAGTTATCTATAATTTCTATTTATATGGAAAAAACTATCAAAACTTATCCCAACTATCAAAACTTAGAATATTCAATAAATTTTCAAAAATTAATACAGTACAATAATTTTTAAAAATAAAAAATTATTTTTTAAATTGATGGGAAAATGTATCACTCATGCATACAAATACTTTATGTAAGTATAAATAAATAAAATACTAGATTAAAAAAAAAGTGGAATATGTAAATTAATTTGCATGCCAAAGCTTGCAACAAAAATAGGCAATTATTTTTAATGCATTTCACAATCATTAGCTGGATACTAAGTAATGATGTCCATTTCAAGCCCAACTACAAACTACCCATATCCATGTAAAATTGGCAGTACTTACATTAGAGAGATTGACATACATACTGATTGAACCTGTCAATAAAATTTTTTGGCTTATAATCTTGATTTGATGCCTCTGGATCTTAAATTTGATTAGGATAAATGAATTATATGTGATTTCATTGCAGCCATTTCAAGAAACATTCTTCAGTTGATACAAAAATAATGGATCAGCTTCTTCTGGCAGAAAAATGTGAGGAATATTGTATATAGTTCCAAGCAGACTGGTTCAAGGCAAATATTTAGGTATAATGACTCAAAATCATACACTTCTTTTCTTCTGATAAGAATGTAATTTCAAACAAAACATTTGTAAAAGCCTCAAGGATTTAACTGATCACTCATAACCTTCCATCATCATTGTACATCAGTTAGCTAATAACTTTTCCAATTTGGCATTGGTGAATTATGCTTTTCTAGAAAATTCGAAAACTTAAAATATTTATTTTGTAAGAATTATTATGATTATAAACTACTTTAAATTCTAATGAACAATTTTAAAATCAGTTTATTTTAATTTAAAATTAATTAAATAAATTCAAATTTTGATTTATAATTATTATATCTAATTTTTACTGATGGTTTACGCATCTTTATAAAATTAGAGACTTGGGCATCTAGAAGAGATTACACTCACAGTTTTTAAGAACTTTGGAACGTTTTCTTTTTAAGATTTTATCCTTATCCAATACTCTATAGGATTCTCATTTAGTTGCTCACACTGAGCCTGATCAATATACTCCAGAAGGAATTTCTCATACATCTCCTTTAGGATGACTATAGATTTTGATTTACCATTTTTTGCATAAATTATGTTATTAGCTTCAAATCATTCAGTAGGTTTTTCTTTCTTTTTTTTAGCATCTAGTCTAAACCAATTGTTGACATTAATCCTATATTTATGAAGTATAAGAAGAAAATAGATCTATTGGCAGAAAACATGCATATAATAGGAGAAGCACTTTATTCATTTGTTAAGAAATGACAAAGACCATAGGGAAACATTTATGAATCTTGGTGTTTGTGAGATTGCCATCAAGGTTAATGATGGTAATGATAATGAAATCTACGAGGATAGGCTGAAGATAATGCACACATCCTTGTAGAACATGAATAAAAACAAGTAGCAAGATCGGGCAAAAAGTACATTAAAGTACACTTCTTAAGCTTCAAAATCAGATATATTTTTAGATTTTATTTTTCAACATAGTCACTGTTAAGACTAACACATTTCTCCTAATGTGTAACAAGTTTTTTCATTCCATCACTGAAAAATGTTTCCAACTTTTCTTGAATCCTAACACATTTCTCCCAATGTGTAACAAGTTTTTTCATTCCATCACTGAAAAATGTTTCCAACTTTTCTTGAATCCAGGACTTGACAGCTGCCTTCACCTTATCATCCAAGGTGTTACGATTACCTTTGAGTTCTCTCTTGAGTAGAGGAAAGAAATGAAAATCGCAAGGTGCAAGATCGGGGGAGTAAGGAGGGTGTGGAAGTGATTAAAACTTCAGGTTTCGCAGAGCCGGCAGTTGCTCACGAGGTGTGTGGATGAGTGTTGTCATGTTTCAAGATTATTGGCACCAGGCTACCTCTAACATGACAAACTCTGTGTCGGAGATGTTTTAGAATCTGTATTTCAGCAGTTAAAAATTCGATAACAGCACGCTGTTTCACTCCCATTGACATAGCACTCGAACACGTCTCCATACTTTCACTTCTCAAAACAAAATGGATGACTTCACCGACCTCAAACCTGCGCATGTGTATAGAGGGGAAATAGTTCTTCCACCTGGCGCACTGCTGCAGGTCATTTCCTTCGCACTCTACAAACATGTGTGCATTACTTTTCAGCCTACCCTCGTACATGGGGTACACTTCTTATTCATTAGAAAAAGATTAAAAGAGTACAAAACTGATATTCAAAATAAGATATTTGTCTCAAAGGTGCTGCATTTTGATACTAAAATCAATTGGGAAGAAGCAAAACTGAAGAAAATAATAGAAAACTTCAAAATAGTTTGAAGAAAGCAGAAATAAAAATTCATAAAGTAAATTGCATGAAATTATAAATCTAAAGTAATAATATACAGTTTTGATTCTTTTGAATTTTTTATATTTCTTAAAACATATAAGCTAACTAATACTCAGTAAATTTTAATATTGTGATAGTTTTCTATTAAAATTTTAAAAAACTTTCAAGAAATATGCCAAATATTTAATTCTATATAAAATAATAAATATATTAAAAATTTCTGTGGGTTGTCTATGCTAGAAATTAACAATGTGATAAGAAAAGCAATATTGTGATTATTCAATCAATAGCATTAATTTAAATGTTATTTTTAACAGTAATAATCATATACAGCAATACCTCGCATAGTCTAAACTTCACTATAGTCTGGATTGTAATTGTTAATAAAAAATTTTTAATTTATTTTATATTTTAGAATAAATATAAAATGTAAGTGTGCTTGCTATTTAATAATTATATATGACTCGAATAGCCACTATTTGACGAGCTAAGATATGCAGGCAGCTACTTTGTGTTGCCAGATTTATCTTAACAATGTTTGTTAAGATAAGTTCAATTCGATGCTACAGAGAGATGTACAAAGAATGGAAACAAAAGAAACTCGTGAGATGTCAATTTTTTTTTAATAATAAAAATCTTTCAATTAAAATTTTTTGTTCATTTATTTACAATAAAAACTTTAAATTCATTCATCTTGTTTTAAGTGCTTGTTACTTAATATTTATATATGACTCAAATAGCTACCATTTGACAAGCTAAGACATGCAGGCGGCTGCTCCATGTTGCCAAATTTATCTTAACAACATTTATTAAGATAAATTCAATTCGATGCTACAGATAGATGTATGAAGAACGGAAACAAAAGAAACTCGTGCAGACATGAATTTTGCGTTTTTTTTTTTTTTTTTTTTTTTTTTTTTTTTTTTTTTTTTTTTTTTTTTTTTTTTTTTTTTTTTTTTTTTTTTTTTTTTTTTTTTTTTGATAAAAAAGTTCTCAGAGTAAAAATTTTTTGTTCATTTATTTACAATAAAAAATATAAATTCATTCATCTTGTTTTATCATTAATTTTTCATGAAGTTCACCTTTTCAAGTAGTAGTGACTCGTGAAAAACCAAAACAATCTTGCCAGCTGCCACCGCCAGACACTTGTTGAATTGTTCAGTCTTATGAAGAGTGCCACTCTGCGTTCAAAATGGTGCCGAGCGACCAACTTGGAGAAAGCGAATGTGTTCACCTGCTGAGCGAGCCCTCTATCTATTCGGCTTTATGGGCTCGGACCCACTTTCTGCCCCCTTCTACTATCTATTATAAAGGTTTTAATGTTTAATGCATAAAGAAATAATTATTAATATAAGAATTTACGATTTAAAAAAATATGCAAATCAAAAATTTCTTGGAACCAATTATAATTTTTTCCATATATTACATACCTCGAACAGTCCGATTTCAATTAGTCTGATAAGAAAGAGGAACCAATTAACTGAACTATACGAGGTATTGCTGTATATAAACTTGAATTGATGTATATATACTGAAACTGAAACTTGAATTGAGTTGAGACTTGGCTTGAAAATTTCAAAGTGCAATATATGACTGTGTTTTGAATGACAAAATATGAAGGCAATGTAGAGTGAAAAGGAGTATGATGAGGGAAGATCAAGTAACAATGCAAGCATATGCTGGATATATGGAGAGAGAGCCAAAGAAAGAGTGGAGAGAAGAAGTGGATGAGAATCTGCATATATATGGGTTTCAGAGTCTATATAAGAGGTACATGTGTATGAAGAAATGAATGACTGTAGAGGAAGCAGGCAGTGTGTAGAGATAGGGATGAATAGCCCTCTGATTATTAGAATTTAAGTGCTTCCCCTTTCTCTCACTCTCTCTCTTTCTGAGTATTGCTTATCCTGTTACAAGGATATTGATGTTTTGTATTGTTGCAAGAGATTTTTATGTGCTGGATTATAACAGGAAAAAATTTAGAAATATACTGGATTATAAGCCAGATCATAGAAAATACCAGACTATAAATAACAAAAAATCAGATTGAAGTTCCAGTTTATAGAATATTTCAAATTATATGAATTATACTGCAGTTTTAAATTTTCAAGTTAAGTTTTATTTTGAAACCTGAACTGAGTTCAGTTTGTTTTGAAACTTGTTTCAAGTTTTGAACAGTTTAATATATAAAGAACTATATATATTTGCATTTCTAATTTTCAATGTTTGATAAAAATATGCAAAATCTTTTCCAAATTATATCAAAATTTTTCAAGTATAATAAAAATTATATTTATTATTTGATGGTAGTTCATATACAGGAATGATTAATTTATACATAATAAATTAATCATTCCTAATGAAATCATTCCTATATACTGAAATTTGTTTAATAATTAATAAATTAATTATTAAACCAATTTCCATATACAGTGATTCATTGCTAATTAATTATAAAAAGAAAAAATTTAATCAGCTGATTGTTAAAAATATAGTGATGATAAAAGATAACGAAAATACAAAATATTTTGAGTAGTTATTTGAATAATAAACAATTTGTTGACTATTCAGTAGTATGTAACAATTAAATTTTTGATCTGTGTCAACAACTGATACACAGATTGTCTAAATAATCAGTTTTACCAAAATGGATTGATTATATGTTTGCTGTGGTAAATCACTGTATGACAGTCATATTAAATATAATAAATAATAAAAATAAATGATCCAGATTTAATTTTACTTTTATTTTAGAATTTGAATTTCCATCTTCTCTTACATCGGCAGAAAGAGCTTATATTCATCGATATTGTCATCATCTTGGTCTTAAATCAAAAAGTCGAGGGTAATTATTTTTATTATAATAATCTTATATTTAAATACAAGTAGTTCTCAGTTTACAAGTTTTCATTTGATGAGTTCCCAGATTTATGAGGTTTTTTCAAATAAGAAGTATCAAAAGAATTTAAAATATTAATCTTAATTGCAATAAATAAATGCTAAACTTTCATAAAAAGGCATTTCAAAACGTGTGTAGCTATACAATACAATATGACTGGATTTGTAGCAAAAACTCCATCATCTGCTACAAAATTGGAAAAAATGATTAAAAAATTTAGATAAAATTAAAATGGTAGCCAGAAAGTAGTAGTAGTAGTAGTAGTAGTAGTAGTAGTACAGTATTCTAAAATGATTTTCACTACTGCAGTAACAGTCATGTAACTCATTGAAGATTGAGTGTAATAATTGGAATTCTATGTGATGAGCATTAAATTTTGAAATGAATTATAGGTATCCCTGCTATAACAGTTTTGCTCTAACACGATTTGTAAATTGCAGAAACCCTCATATAACATGGCACTTCTACCACATGGTTTTTACTTAATACATTTAGAAAATTACAGTTACTCTCCTAAAACACAAAACATTTTCATTAATTTTTGTAAATCCATACAGGGTCACAATACACACACAAAATGCAATCATTGGGAAATACTTTGCTAAAAACATGAAATGCCATCATTTGGAAATACTTTGCTAAAATTAGTTGTAAATGCAATTTTATTAGTTTGCCGTCAGAGGGATGATATACAGTCTATTTTTGGTTTCAATTTGAAATTGAGTTAATTGATGACAGTTGAGTATTTTGTATCCCAAATGTTCAGTTTTAGGATAAAAAATAAGTTTTTATTCTTCAATGGTTGGCAATTAGTGTTGTGGCAGTTTATAGAGGGAATTTCATGTTTTAACATAAAAGAGGAGATTTGTTATGATTTCATCCATGTTTTAACATATAGGAGGAGATTTGTTATTGGCTTTCATCAGGCGAATTTCGTGTTTTAACATATAGGAGCAGATTTGTTATTGGCTTTCATCAGGCAAACGTTTTAACATATAGGAGCAGATTTGTTATTGGCTTTCATCAGGCAAATTGTTTTAACATATAAGAGGAGATTTGTTATGATTTCATCCATGTTTTAACATATAGGAGGAGATTTGTTATTGGCTTTCATCAGGCGAATTTCGTGTTTTAACATATAGGAGCAGATTTGTTATTGGCTTTCATCAGGCAAACGTTTTAACATATAGGAGCAGATTTGTTATTGGCTTTCATCAGGCAAATTGTTTTAACATATAGGAGCAGATTTGTTATTGGCTTTCATCAGGCAAATAAAGGGTGGCGGTTTATAGAGGGGCGGCTTAAAGAGGTTTGACTGTATATGTTTATTTTCTGATAAAGAATCTGTCCAATATCGATTGCTTTTCTTTCTCCTTCATGATTTTTTGGAAGTGATTAATAGCATTCTTGTATTAGAGATCCCCAAGCCTATTGACCTCAATATGGTATGGGTGCCATTCTAAGACCAAAAAATTGTAAAATCTCTCTCTAACTTAGGGTGCCATTCTAACACCAAAATATTGTAAAATCTCTCTTTTACCTTCTAATAAATCTTTGATTTGTTTTATGTTGTCTCGAGTTCATCTTAATCGGGAAAAATTACTGTTTTTCCATCCTTACCCATAAGTCCATGAATGCGCAAGACCTTAGTCATTCTGTTAGGTTAGTTAAGCTGAAATATCCTCATGGAATATTTTTAACTGGAGTGGTCACTTATAGAGCCACCATCATCACAGGCTGACCAACACCCATGATGGCTACTTATAGAGCCACCATCATCACAGGCTGACCAACACCCATGATAACACCATCATCACAGGTCTCATGCAATATTTTTATCTGGCGGCGGCCACTTATAGAACCGCCATCATCACAGCTGAACAACACCCTGTCAACCGGATGAATGGGTCAACCAGAAGAATGGGTTTCAATGGACTGGGCCCAGATCCCTCCTGAAAACTTGGAAGAGTGGGACCCCCAGATCCTCCAGAATGTTAAGCCTCAGCTTTACTACGCAGCCATTGGGCTGACCTGTCATTCTGTCAGTCCAAGGGTCCTACAGTTTGTTCCGTGAAGTGTTCGTTATCTGAACATGTGTTCGTTAACCGAACATAAAAAATCTTTCAAAAAAGTGTTTGTTATCCGAACTATTCGTTAACCGATCACCCACTGTACCTAGATTAATTTTTTTTGTGGTAGGTTCCCAAATAGTATTTTGCAGGGAGACCAAAAATTTCAAGTTCAGCCACTGTATTAAGACAATTCTATCATCTAGAAATGCTATCAATAATGTCAATTACAAGCTCTTCAAGTACAATTAAATGTTTATATTTGAAATCTTGTGAGATGATATCACAGCAATGAACTTAGTGAAAACAGAATTCCTCTTAAATGAATCCATAAAATAATCTACATTTGGAAAGATGGAAAAGTTGTATACAGTTTTCCAATTTATTTCAATTTTTAAACTGAATGAAGTAATTTGCCTTCTTCCTACTGGAACAAAGACAAAATTTGAATAATGTTAAATTTTTAAATATACACAAAACATTGATAATCAGTCAACCTTTTGCATCTTAGAAGGTGGTTCTAAAATGGGACCTCCGATCAATCCTTGGGCGGTGTTGAATAAATTTATAGGACAGCTACCGTCAGTAATTAGAGTTGAGTGAAGTCCGAGTCCCTGAAGAATCTTCACCTAAAAATTGAAATATATCATTTTATATAATATTCTATCTGATACAAATATCAAAACCTTAGAAGAGTAAATCATACATTAACATCTTAAAATTGTTTAAATTATTTTTGATTTTCAGATAGATAGATCCAATATCAACAATAAAAAAATTATGTTTGATACAAATTTTTTACACTGAAATTTATTTTCTACTAAACATTTTAAAATGAAATGCAACAAAATTTCCAGTGGTTCTCAACCTTTTTTCTGTTGAGGAACACATTTTAATGTTTTAATTCTCAACCTTTTTTCTGTTGAGGAACACATTTTAATATTTTAAAATTTGGTGGCACACCTAAATATTTTAAATAATAATTTAGATATAACAAATTTTTATTAACAGATTATATTTTTTCTTATTTATTACATTCAGATTACAGACATACTTGTACAATGGATCATTAAATGGAATCCTATATTAAGTTATAGCGCCTCCTGCAGATTTTGTCTTTTTGGAGAAACTGTAATTTTAATTTTCATTTTCATTCCTTAATTTTTAAATTATGAATAACGACAAAAAATTTTGCTGTCACAGAAATTCGAGGGTTAGATTTTTCTAACGCTACCCTATTTATAGGAATTGGTACAATGGTTCGAATGCAAAAGGGATATCTAGCCAACCATGTTTCACTATTACTATATATGATTCATACAATTCTTATACATATATAAAATTCATTCTTAATTTTTTGTGGCACACCATCAAAGATTTGGGCGGCACACTAGTATGCCCTGGCAGAGTGGTTGAGAACACTGAGAAATTCAAATGATAGAATTTGTAATTCAAACAGTAAAAATTACAAACTAATTATAGGTATCCCTCCTATAACACATTCTGTTACAACATGGTTTTGCTCCAACACAATTTGAAAATTGCGGAAACCCTCATATAACACAGTACTTCTACAATACGGTTTTTATTTAACACATTTAGAAAATTATGTTTACTCTCCTACAACACAAAACATTTTCATTAATTTTTGTAAATCCATACTAGGGACAAAAAATGCAATCATTGGTAAATATTTTGCTAAAATTAGTCATAAATGCAATTTTGCTAGTTGACTGTGAGAGGACAATATGCAGTTTAGTTTCGATTTTGATTTGAAATTGAATTAATTTTGTGATTGCGTTAATTGTTGCCATTTCTTGGATAAAAAGTACGTTTTTATTATTCAATAGAGCAGTGGTTCTCAACCACTGTGCTGCGGCACATTAGTGTGCCGCCAAACCTTTGATGGTGTGCCGCGAAAAATTAAGAATGAATTGTATGTATGTAATTGTATGAATCATATGCAAAATATTAAGAATGAATTGTATTTATGTAATTGTATGAATCATATATACATATTAATAGTGAAACGTGATTGGCTAGATATTCCTTTTGCAGTCGAACCACTGTACCAATTCTTATAAATAAGGTATCGTTAGAAAAATCTAACCCTCGAATTTCTGCAAAAGCAAAATTTTTTGTCATTACTTATGATTTAAAAATTAAATTAAAATTATAGTTTCTCTAAAAAGACAAAATCTGCAGGTTGGCCTATAATTTAATAAGAGCTGCCATTAATGATCCCGTGTACAAGTATATCTGTAATTTGAATGTAATAAATAAGAATTAATATAACAATCTGTTAATAAAAATTTGTTGTTAAAAAAGAAAAATGTTCTCATTTTAATTGAACCCAGTAATAAGGAAGATATAATTATTAAATGAATGTTACATAGTTATATAATTTTTTCTTTCCTTTTGTTTTATGTATATATTTTTATTCTTTCTTTGTTTCATGTTGTTAATATTCTTAATAAAAATTAAGTTTCTTATGTGAAATTAAAAATACGAAGAATGATTGTTTTATAGTGGGTTGTAGCGACTGAGATTACAGATTTTGTAAAGAGAGCAGAAGATACACAAACTTTAAATGAGGAAAAAAGTGCATAGAGGAATGTGAAAGAGAAGAACAACATTTTATTCATAAATTCTTTTTTGGGGTATATACGAAGAATGATTGTTTTATAGTGGGTTGTAGCGACTTAGATTACAGATTTTGTAAAGAGAGCAGAAGATACACAAACTTTAAATGAGGAAAAAAGTGAAGTTGACGATAAGAAAAAACGTTCTCATTTTTAATGAACAGTGGTAAAGAAGATATAATTATTAAATCAATTTAAATAAAGTTATTTATTTTTAATTGGTTTTGGAATGCAACTCCCCTTTTCGTATTGGCTCCAGGTCTCATATAACATGATTTCGCCCAACATGGTGCTTTTTAAGAACCTATCTACCTTGTTATAGGAGGAATTCCTATAATTCATTTTCTGAAGAAATGGGTAAAGGGAGTTTTTTGAGGGATAGCTTAATTACATAATTTTCGTGACACGATTAATTGATTTTGAAGGTTTAAAACTAAAAAAATATAGAAAGTATAAATTTATTATTTATCCTAAATAAATATTAAATATTTTTATAATATATTTAGCAATTGATAATGATAGTTTAAAAAATATTTTCTTTTAATTATAAAAACAATTCCACCATTAGGATCTTTCTTTTGTGTGTAGCACCTGCAGAAAAAAGAATGTTTCCAGTTCAAGCTGGCGGCCTTTTGTGCTCTTTAGGAGGGTCTTGACCCACTGCTTGACGAAAGAGGTAAAGGAAGAGGAGGTGAAGAATATTGTAAGACAAAGCATAGAGTATGGCTATTAAGCCGGAAACCTGTTCTGGGTGCTACATGCAGAAGAAAGAAAGCAATCTCTTTCGCCATGCTGTGCAGCTGGCAAGGGAAGTGAGATGTGCAGCTCTACTCTATTGTACACCAGTGAAAAAGAATCTCAGGTTGTTAGAGAAGACTGGAGAAGGGAGGATCATGTTTAAAAGGGCTAACACAATTTTCCAATACCTGAAGTACAACAAGCTGCCCATTCATCCTAATTTGAGATCTTGTCTATTGGATTCCAGTTAATAATAACTTAGATGCAATCTTTGCACTCGAATTAGAGAGTATCAACATGATATCAAGAACGGCAAGACGAATATGGCACTAGGGATGAGAGTGATACCACATGACCTCCAGATTAATTGGCCAGAGACCAGAGTCATACAAAAGAATAGAAGAAGAGATATGGGATATGTAGCAGAATCCCTTTTTATAGCGAAGTGGACCAAAACTGCACACATTATCATCCACAATGACTAACAATTTCCAATGCTTGGCTTTGGATCTTGAACTGTCATTAACACACAGCAGTGAAGGGGTTGACTATTGTGTTAAGGGGAAGAAGAGGTACATCAGGCTTCCCTTGGCACTGTGGGCAGACACTTAGAGACACTTGTGTACATGTTCTGATACATGTTATTACTACTATTTATTTTTATTATCTTTTATTATCGTTATTTTTTATTTATATATGTTTTGACTATATGTTTTACATTAATTTTTAGTTTTAGCATATTTGTACTTATTTTTTTAGTTTACATATAACACCAAGAACAGTAATTTATGTTTTATCTGTGCATGTTTTTGTAATGTTTAGCCCATTTAGGATTCTAGATTAACTTGGTGTACTGGCACCCGTGTGAAAAGTAGTTCACTTATACCACACATGTAGACTGTAATCATATCTTAGTAGATTAATAATCTTTTATAATTTAGTCGTAATGAATTTATTTTATACTTTTGTACACTTTTGTCCTAGGTATTGCATTTTATTTTTTGTTTCTTAACACCTCCACATGCATCAATATATGGTTATCTGCATCAGATGCTATATTTATGATCCGTAATTGTATTGTATAACAATGTTTACAGTTTTTAATGTAAACACAATTTCTGTCTCTGCAGGATGGTAGTTTAACATGTGACATCAACCAACAACTTTTCTAACATAAACAACAACCTGGAGAAACATCACTGCTCTCTGTGTATCGGACAACCGAAGCTGATGTAGATCAGTTGATAGTGATCGAAAACATTTCTTTGTGAAATGAAGATTTCTTTCTGCCTAGTGTTGTACTGCTCAGTTATTTCTTTTATAAGTGGCAGAATATCTACATATTCTGCCACTTATAAAAGAAAAAAGGTTTTAACTTATAAAAGAAAAAAGGTTAAATCGTAGTAAAGGTTTTTACTTCATCTATAGCAAAGTTACTATGACTAAAGTTGCAAAGTCGTGAATTAGAAAGAATGTCAATACTATGTACTTATCAGCTAAGCCTAACAGTTAGCGACTCTCAAGTAGATAATAACTCGTGAGCAACCAAAACGATCTTGCCAGATGACCACCGCCAGACATCTCTTGTTGAATTGCTCAGTCTTACGCAAAATGCCTTTCTGCGTTCGGAATGGCACTGAACAACCAGTTTGGAGAAAGTGAATGCATTCACTTGCTGAGCGAGTCCTCTTTATCTATTCGTCTTTATGGGCTTGGATCCACTTTCTGCCCTTTTTTACTGTTTATTATAAATTTTTTATAAAGATTTTAATCTTTAATGCATAAAGAAATAATTATTTATGTAAGAATTTGATTTAAAAAAGCATATGAGCAAATCAAAAATTTCCTGGAACCAATTATAATTTTTCCCATAGATTATGTACCTCAAACAGTCTGGTTTCAATTAGTCTGGTAAGAAAAAGGAACCAATTAACCGGACTATGCGAGGTATTGCTGTATATGATATATAACCTCATTTTTGTTTAAATGCTTTGATTAAATATATTTATCATTTTGGTTTTATGTTGAAATTTTAGAATAAAATTTATTAAGAATATATAAAAATAACTTTATTAATGTTTTGTATATTCATGTGTATAATGATTCACCTGTTAGTTGACCCTCTTGGTAGTGAGAATTAATTGAGTTATTAATCAGTCAGATTAATAACTTATTTTTGTAAAATGAATATTCTAGTAGTTTTTAAAGCATATATAATATTTATTATATGTAATATTTTGTAATTTTCATTTGTTATTTTGGTGTTTTGATAATTTTTTGATTGCTGCTATTATGAAACTAATGGATGGCAATACTGGCTTGAATTGGCTTATTATAGTCAATTTCCAAGTGAATCAATGTATTATAGGAAAAAAATTTATTTCTGAAATTTATCTTTGATTATTGTATAAATACTTCTTTCTTTAAAGCTGAACGTAAACCACCATATTTCAACATGAATGCAATGAGTGCCTTGTATCATATAGCTCAGAATGATTCTCCTATACTAGGACCTGGTGAATGGTAAGTTTCTCATTTTCATTATTCTGCAAATGATATAAATTTTTTGTCATTATTAGATCCAAAAATAATAATCAGGTTATATCATTGTAAAATTATAATTATTTATTATTATTAAAAATAAATGAAAATAAATTTTTAGTAATATCCATTTTTTAAATTAAGTCTGTCTTCAACTTATATGATTTTAAATTATATGAATCTCAATTACATTATTGACCAATTCAAATCCATTTTCTGAATTGCATTGAATCAATTAATCTAAGTCTGGTTTAATTCAGGCTTAGATTAATTGAAAATTGATGATAAACATTAACAAAAACATCATGCCCATATCCTTGTAAGTGGATGGGCAGTACTCAAAAAAGGAAAAAATAAAAGATATTGCACTACTGCAGTTATTACTGCATCTATCACACTACACTACATTCTACATTGATTTCATATTTCATAATTTGAGCATAAATGTATCTTGTCAATTCAGCTATACCTCTCAAATATTTCATTTCCATATACTCAAACACTTTGTATGCCTTTCACTCCATACCAAGATCTCAATTTTATAAATCAATGTTGAAACCAGCATACTGATATATAATCATAGTAGCATTCTTTGACAAATTCTCATTCCTTGCATACCTTCAGGCATATCCACAACTTTTAATCTAGCATTTGTTCACATAATTTCACCATCAATGTGGCTCCTCTTCTCAAACATCCTAAGTATACAAATTCATTCACTTGTTTCAGATTCACCTTGTTCAACTTCACATTCTTGTACATTTTCACCTTATTAAACATAAATACTTTTGTTTACTCTGCATTTATTCTCATTGTTTCTTCTGACATGCTTCATTCAATTGTGCATTAAGCATCCTTAAACCTTATTCATTTTTAGAGAGAACAGTGTCATCAGCATACAACAGGCAGCACACATTCTTGCTATCCACTTTCATTCACAGCAGTTTCCCACACACACACATTCATGTATACATTAAACAGCCTTGGGGACATTACAGAACCTTGTCTCACCCTTTCCTGAATCGTAAACCAGTCTTCATTTACTCTCGTACTTACAGAACTGTTATCATACATTGCTCTCACTGCCCCAAGCAGTTGTTCATTCAAACCATATTCTCTCTGAACTTTCCACAGATTACTTCTATTCACTCTATCAGTTACCTTCTCAAGATCTATAAAAGCACAGAATACATTCTTCCTCACGTGAAACTTTCAACACTCCACTTTTCTACAATCATACTCATTGAGAAATTTGTGAGTATTGGATTATATTTGTATATATAATTTACACATCATCTACTCCTGAAGTCTCATTGCACATCCCATACTCTCTCATCAGTCACCCTCTTCACTCTCAATCACAATCTTACCAAATACCTTCCCAGCTACACTTGTATTATCTGGAAAAACTGTGCATGTGAACTGAATGTGGTCCCACCATGTTTGATTAAATTTTGCATTATTGTTGAGAAAATATAACAATATAAAGCTTATGAAATGTTAGATAAAATTCTAATTATTTGTTAAATGTCAAAATAATATGTAGATAATGTACTATTCCATTCTATTCTTTAATATAGTACTCACACTTTTTTTTTGTTTTGTATAGATAATGAAAGAATCTATACAAATATATATATCAGCATAAAATTCAGATAGTATAGCTTAATACAAATTATTTTTTCATAGTAATTTTGAACTATAAATATAGTAGTATTTTTTTCTATTGGTTATTTCATTTCTTGATATAATTAATTTCCACAATTATGAAGAGAGAAAATTTGATGTTTTCTTGATGATTCTCCTCATTAAATCACAATCATCAGAATGATCAAATTACTAAGAAAACAATCATTGATTAATTGCTCAAAAGGGAAGGAACATTTTTTTAATCATAAAGGCATTATTTTTTATGAATTTATCTCATAAGGTAAAACTATTGATAAAGATGTGTGTACATTATGAAAAAATTAAGAGATGCAAGTAGAAGAAAGACCAAGTATTTGGAAACAAGATCACTAAAAATTGCTCCTGCAAACAGCTCAAAAATTGGTGGCAAAATATCTATTCAAATATTTTGTGACTGTTTAATAGTATCCATCTTACTGTTCTAGCTTTACTCTGTATGATTTTTATATTTACCTAATTAGAAAATTTATTAAGAAAAAGAAAATCAGATGCCAATTAGGTGATTTTTATTACAACAGAAATAGTTTACTCATTGAAAAATAAAATAAATTTTTGAAAAATTTTCTTCAGTTAGTAAATCTGTGAAAAAATTGTAAATAGCTGAGGGTTGTATTTTGAAAAAGACAATAATTGTAATTCTTAACTTATAACCACTCATTCTTATGATGGCAATGCCATCAATAAATTCTGTGATTGATCATTGCAATTGAAAAGGAGTTTAGGTCCTGAGCACAATGGGGTCTGATAGACAAAAACCATCTTTTTTGAATCTAGTTCTTGTATTTTTTGTTTATTATAATAAACTGGGATGTAATAATAAATGTGGTAGTGGGCAATCCATAAATTTTGGGCATTTCTAAAACAATGTTTATCAAAATTGTTCAAGCAATTTTCAAGATCCATAAATTGTACCCTCTTAAAATTCTTCAGTCTAAGGAGAAATTATTTTGTACCTCATAAAATCCTTTTTTTGATCTTTCTCTTCAGCCAACCACAGTCATCGATTCCACTGTGTTAAAGATTCGTATGAAAAGATATGCATATTTCAAAAACAGTACTGAATTTCACCTCTGATTCTTTTATGAACTTTAACCTGTAGATTGTCTCTTTTGTTTGGTACTATTATTGAGTTTTTTTCGATTAAAAGGTATTCCGCTATTACCAATTTTCTTTTTGCATACCCCTTGACAACCTGTCGTGTACCCCAGGTTGGGAATCGCTGCTGTAAACTATTTTCATAAGTTATTGAATAGTTGATTAGTTTTAAACATTATGTCTGAAAACTAGGCTTAAAGAATATAAACGGTTGATAGAGGCTGCGACCTTCGACACTGTTCTAGCCAATTCATTTTATAAGTATAACATCACCATACATTGGGATCAGGCAAAAATTATTATTTACAAAGCTTACAGATAAGAGGTATGATTTGGCTTAGACCTGTATCTAAAATTTAATTTATTAATAATTTTAATAACTTTTTAAATGAAATGAGGCCCCACATTTGGACTAGTCTATGCTCTATCTTGCATCTCTCAGCATGTGTATATATAAAAAATTATTTGTATTATTATATAAAATTATAAAGAAATAATTATTTTATTTGAAAAAAGTATCTGTATAATTAGATATCATAATGGCTGTTTAAATATGATATCATGCATTTCTACATCCAATTGATGTGTTTAATCAAATCATTAGATGTACAGTTTGTTCCTAAAAGTTTGTCACCTAAGCGGAAGATGTTCGGCTTCCTTACAATACTTTATAAACCAATATTTTTCATTATCAAAATTGTTCAAGCAATTTTCAAGATCCATAAATTGTACCCTCTTAAAATTCTTCAATCAGATTTTGTAATGGTCAATACGAGTAAAATTTCAACATAATAAAATGTTTAAAATGAGTATTGATGCAAACTGAACCCTTGGGCGGGGATCAGCCAACATTTTTTGATCGAAAAAGCCAGAAATTGAAGTCAAACAGTAAAAGGAAGCGGCCGGATGGCCGAGTGGTAACGCTATCGGCGTGCCACGCAGGAGGACCCGGGTCTGGTCCCGGATTTTTTCAGGGTACTGGGTCCGGCCCAATGATCCCCCGTCCTTCACCATTCGGCCCTCCTCCATGGGTATGGATGCAGCCCGTGGTTGGAACTGGTCCCGCCCTCTTAGTAATCTCCGTAATTGGAAAGGGGAGTAAAAAAATAACAACAAAAGGAAGTATACAAACATAAATAGGAAGTATAATATGATAATTTAAAACAAAATTTATAATAAGATTAGAATTTAGTTTTCTAAATGACGCAATTAAAGATTCCAAGCGAGAGAACATAGTAATCGCGACACTTCTTGTTCTGGGAGTTTGCACATGCGAAGAAACATGGACTTCTTACGCTTATTCCTTTATTATATATGATCGACAAAAGGCTTAAATCTGAAGTACGATCTTAATTATTTGTAGATCTCAAATACTTTTTGATTATTCTTAATTTTCTAAAACTTCTTTCGGCAGTGACTATTGTCGCTGGGATTGTCACTGAACTCTTAAAATGCGTATAGCTTGTATAATACTTATATACTGTAATATTAAAAAAATATGCATATAGCTAAATATGCTAAATAACTAAAAAATATGCTTATAGCTTGTATAATACTTGAATATGATTTTTCTAAATCCTATTCACTCAGTACTTTCAAAATATCCATATGATAAATAGTGCTTGGATCTTTATTTTCCAATAAATTTTTTATTTGGTATTTAAAACATTTCAGTTCATTTATGAACTTATTTTTGTCTAATAAATTTTTTATTTGGTATTTAAAACATTTCAGTTCATTTATGAACTTATCATTTTCTATTTCTGGGTATGCTGCCAACAATAGATTTCTTTTTAATTCTGTTTCTTCTATTGATGATGAAATTAAGCCTTTTTGATTTATCTCGTATGAAAATTTTAATTGTGAAATTTGAATATTATAACACCACCAAACCCCTGATACAAATTTTGTAATGCATAATTTTGTGTCCGAAAATGCAGTACTTTTCTAAATAATCCGTTAGGTTGCACTACTAAACCAACTTTAGTTATAAATAAAATTACATGATTTTATGAATTTTTTTTTTAATTTTCGGAAGAGTTACAGTGTTCTATGTACAGGCATGCACAATGTAATCAATATTAGAAGCACTATACAGCAGGTGCATAAAACTAATTTTATTGCTAAAAGCTATTATTTTAAATTTCTTATGTTTTCTGTTCATTTTCCTGTACTTTTTAAATGAAAATTTTCATTAATTTTTAATTTTAATATTTTTTTTTCAGAAGAATCACTTAATCGTAATGTACTAAATTTTTATTGAGAAAGATTTCAATTATGCAAATCTTAATTTATGCTTGAATAGCAAAAACATATCCTTCGGGTAAATTGTGATTACAATGTGTTTTATACCGACATTTTTCTATTTCCAGATTTAATTGATTTCTCGTTTTAATCCAGGACAATTACTCTATAATTTGTAGTAATATACTCCATTTTACAGATGAAAAGCATCATAAAATGGATTATAATTTAAACCAATCTTTGCTGTATTATTTTTTTAGTTTGCGAGGCTATTATCATAAGCCATATATATTTATGGTATCGGCAAGTGAAAAATTGGGATTGATGAACGGAATCAGGATTCCTCTGAAAAACTTTGAGTTGTATGGCTAAAAATAGATTCCAATCCTTCAGCTGCAATCAACGGTTGCCTTATTATGAGACTGATTTACATAGCTCTTTACTTTAAGCCTGCTAGCCACGTAATAAGATACATTTTCCTTCTTAACTATATGATTCAAGATGAATTCCATCTATGAATTCCCTGAAATAAATTTGAATCCATGGGTGGGCCGAATAGCTGCGTAGTAAAGCTATGGCTTACCACTCTGGAGAATCCGGGTTCAAATCCAGATCCCACACCTCCAGTTTTTCAGGAGGGATCAGGGCCCGACGTTGACCCCATCATGGGTGTTGTGATGGGCTCTATAAGTGTCTGCCGCCAAATAAAGAGTATCCCATGAGGATATGGTGGCTTAACCAAACAAACTAACCTGAATCCCTGCCTGATCTTTGGGCCGGATGGCCGCGTGGTAAAGCTTTGGTTTACCAACCTGGAAGATCCGGGTTCAAATCCGGGTTCCACACCTCCAGTTTTTCAGGAAGACTCCGGGCCCGGCCTGTTGAACCCCATCCTTCAACCATCCGGTTGATCCCATCATGTGTGTTGTGATGGGCTCTATAAGTGGCTGCTGCCAGATGGAATATCCCATGACTATGAGGATATGGCGGCTTAATCTAACCTAACCTAACCTGCCTGATCTTGGGCCACTATCCTCATTACCTATTTGGTACACTCCATGATGGATTTCAGAAATAATTCTTTCTACTTAATAGTCAACTGTTAGAAATTGTTATAAAATAAAAATTCACAATCGATCTTCGTTAGAATCGTTTGTGTTGCTATTCTTTACGAATCGCGATATTATTTTGCTTAATTAAAAAAAACTACCAAATTTCTTGGGAGAAGACTTCGTACAAAAATCCAGATAATCCGTCACGTTTGAATGAAACATAATAAAGTCAGCCAATTATTTTAGAATTATGAAGTTCAATTTGTCGAAGAAAAGTATTTTTCATGTGATAAATCCAATAGGTAATCATCTCTCACTAAATATCAAATTTTTCTACATCTAAAAACGACATGATTTGAACCATATTTTTATATGATAGGTAGTACTCGTATATTTAAACTAAATGTGGGATAGGAATTAAAAGCTGAATCAAGATGTGATTTTTGATAACGGATGATACGTTAATAAATGCCATTGAAATCAGAAAAATCTCATGGACACATAAATACATAAATTCATGCATTAAAATAAGAAATATTGTTTTAATTATGCAATAATTTCAATTCATAATGCATTCAAAAACATTTTATACTTGTAAATATGATCTAAGACTTTTTAGGTTTGAGTTGTTTAAAGATGATGAAGTGTTGCTATTAATAATAAAATTTCTGCAGAATAAAATCTTAATCATTTTTCGTAAAAATAATTATTATTATTGATTATATTATAATATTGGAAATTGCTTGTATCTTATCAATGATTATAGAGATTAAAATGATCTATCTGTATGAATATCGTTTTAGTAAGATAATTAATATATTTTTCCCCTGAAATATCCAATCTGATCCGAAATTTTTGATTAAATGATATATTCAACATGATTTTATTAAAATTATGCTATTTTTTCTAGTTCGGAATATTAAAATATGCTTCTTAAGGCAAGATATGTACTGTAGGTGAAAATAAGTTAGTTGTATTATGAAAAAAAAACTCATTTCTGTGATGTTTGATTTGTATCAATCAAAAGATAACTGTATAGAAGCAACGTAAAAGTTTCTAGAAGAGCAAATAAATCAATTAACTAATTAAATTGCAATAAATATATTTATGATTTATTGCAAAACAGCAATAAATCATAAATAACAGCAAAACACAATATGCCAGAAATAAATTTAAATTCTGAATTTGATAGATTGAAATCATTAGAAAGGTGCATATGGTTATTATTTGCAAAATATTAACGTAATATTAAGCAAATAAGTGCCCAAAGAGTAAGAAATATTATTTAAAAGAATGAGAAATATTACAAAATATGCTACGAACAAGAAGAAATAGATAAATCTATACACACAGATCAACAATATTAAGAGAAGCGCTGAAAAAATTCACATGTAATAATGCAAGAAATTAAAGAATTACCATAACTTCCTATTAGTATATCAACAATCAAGAAACGATTATATTGAAGGACTACATTTCGCTACATTAATCTTACCCTCCTGCTAAAAGTAAAATACCATAAATTTGCTAAAAAAAAAACACGCAGAAAGCAAAGACATTCTGGAAGTTGAGTAATTTGGAATGATGAATCCAATACATTATCTACACATTATTAAGTGGCTGTCGGTCATAAATATGTTTCTGCTACAAGAGGAATTAACTTCCTCTGATCTATATTGTATTGACTTGCATGGAATTAATGATTATTTCATAAGATTGTATACATGAAAGATCGCATACGCTTTCATTCACTTGTACTGTTGCTTCCTGAAACAAATGAATAGTTTACTAGAATGTGGTTGTCAATTCAAGCTGCAAGCTTTTAATTAATTTATAAAATCTTGAACATAGTATAGCGAGAAAAGTGTAAAGTTTGAGTCAATCATAAACAAATTGCTAAATTTGTTGTTTAATCATGAATACTAGAATAAATTGAAAAATTTCAGAGAACGAAAATGTAGTAATCTTACACTGTTTACACATTTTCTAATGGTTTACTAGATGCTTGCTTTAGATTATAAACAGATCAGGCAGTTTAAATATTTTATCAAGTAAAGGACTTATTTATTATTACTAATAAAGCTTTTAACATTAATTTTAATTCATAAAATACTTTCTGAAATAATATGAGATAGCGAATATTCCCATTATAATGCCATTAGTTTCAAGCAGAGGTGATTTAATATTAATCTCAAAAATCTCTTTCTATTGAATCTTTAATTTTGATCCAATGCGGCATTAACTTACCGTTAATTATAATATATAAATTTATACAGTATAAAATATATTAATTTACAGTTACAGTCCATGCGACTCATTAACTTACAGCAAAATTGCATTTAAATGTTCTTACGTTGTTAACATTTAAAAAATTTTTAAGTGACACTAATTTAATATTCTTACGTTTTTTAAAATTTCTTTTAAAGTTTTTAAACTTCCGAAACATATTCGATGCTAATGAAATGGTTAGATTCTTTAATAAAACAACTTTAAATTCAATTAATTTCTCTTACTAAAACAATTCGTATTTTTCACTGAATATCTTCATGGACATTAACGAATAAAATCAAAAAATGCATCATGAATTCTAACAATTTTTTTACTCCTATAATTTTTATATTTTATAGCCTATATATTATGTTTATATTCAGTAAAAAATATCGTTTGTTTATTTTCAATAATCTATTTTTTTTTTCTGTTAGTTGAATGCACTCATTATTTATTAAAATCTCTTCAACTTTTAAGCTTATTCTTATCAAATTTTGTAAAGAATATTGAGATTAAAAAATGTCAAATATATTTCTTTTAACACGTTTCCAGCCTATTATTAATTTATAAAGTTTACATGAAGAAATCATTCACAAGTTTTTTTATCAAGCGGATAAACATTTAGAAATAATGTAATTCTCTCATATTTTCAATAATAAAAATTTTTTTCGCGTGATTTCCAGCATACATTAAATTTATGTATCGAGATTATGCGAAAAAATTCTCTTTACAATGTTAACCATTTATGGTTAACATAGTAGAGTCAATCCGCATTTTAATGAAGGCGATACATGGTAAGACAATTTATATTTTTCTTTTTACTGAAAAAAGATACAAATATTTATCCTATTTATCGATAAATATCTCAATTTTGTTGCGAAAAATTAACAAAAAAATGATTTACAACATTTAAACATGATACAGTTGGTCACAAAATAATTATTTTGTATTCGATTTTAACAATAACAGTTCTAAAATAATTCATTTTTTTCTTCCAAATTTATAAACAGATATACGCTAATATTTATATTAAATTTCAAAAAATAACTTTTCTACGTTTGTTATACTGAATTTTCGAAAAATAGTCAAGAAGAAACAACTAAAATTGAAATTTAAAAATTAAAATAGTTTTTTTTTTTAATAAAAACCAATTTATATCATTTCTTTTCCTAAAAAGTTAAAGTAAATATGTAAAATGACTTTAAAAATTCCTTCTTATTTCAGTGAATAATGTGATTTTCCATTTAAAAAAAAAAAAGAAAAATTATGGATTTCGAAAAAGTTAATGTTTAAATGATTATCGATTTTACCATTTTTGTATTTTCTGTATTATATTATCTTATTTTTCTTCTGGGGTTGTTAGAACTAATATGTTTATTTTTAAATTTTAAATCCATTTTCTTCATTGATTTTCTGAAATATCATTGATTCGTCACGTTCTTCAAATAAAACCATACTCGTTAAATGTTTCCCAAGGAATTAATAAACTTTCAAATAATTAAATATTTGTATCAACCACTCAAGATAAATATATTTTGAATTTATTTAAAATTTAAATTTTCACAAAGTCTATTTTTCAGAATTTTTATTTTGTTAGAAATATAATATTTACTGCAATTATTTAATTAATTAATTCAGTTATTTAAATAATTTATAAAAATTTTTATTATAA